>CAJHUC010000725.1:0-137340 GCA_905146915.1 Ostreobium quekettii | reverse complement strand
GGGTGCCATGATGTTGTGGGGTTGACTAGTGAAATTCATCTTATCACGTGAGATTAAAGAAGAGGTGATCCCTGCAGAATAATGTGATGCATGTACCCCCACACCAGGTATACTAATAGCAATCGTGACGTAGGGCCCCACAATCCATAGAAACTGTTTGTCCATGTCCCAGTGGGAAAGTAAAAGCTTGTGACTGCAGATGACATTTCCATCAAAATGCAATAAGCAGGTCAGCAATTGCCATGATTCAGTGATAGTCCCATGTTCATCAATTTATATCTCATGCACTTATCCCATCTTGTCTTTGCTATCTGGTGCTTACATACCTGATAGAACTAGTAATATGTTTATGACCACTCAACTACAGAACATCACTACAGAACTACAGAACATCATGTCAGAACGTCATTCTATGCACATCATCTGTATGTACTGCTTTGTGCACACAATTTACAACCTTCCGTAGCTGTTCTGCTGGCTAGCCCCACCCACACCTCCTGGGCTCCCCCCACGACAAACTTGATAACACAATCTACAATTTAACGGAAGCAGTGAGTCAGTAGTTAGATGGCACTACAAACACTGAAATAACCCAAGGCAGCGACTACCACAAAGACCTCAAGCACACTGCCCTGTCCAGAAACAGGCAGCATTAACACTCACTGACATGGATGGGCCAACATGAGCGATGGTGTGCTGCAAGAGGGGTGTTTGGGAATGGCCAACCATCGATGATAGACAAAACAATGGAGACACCCCACCACCAGTTTGTGGCGCTGTCTCTCTGAGTTTCGCTGTGTGTAAAATGCAGGCCAGCAGGTTGTCATCTTACACAATGAGCACCTGGTGCGGAAGAATGTTCCATGTTGGCATGTGGCCCTGGCCTTGACCCTGATTCACAGTTGACATCTGTACAGTGTGCAGACATTGTTCTCAGAACTGGCCCTGCAGTCAGGTTTCAGTGAAGGGCATTCAACCAAGCACGATCATAGGCATTCAGCACAATCAACAGTCGCAGCACAAGACAGCCAAACCCACAACGAACTTGAATGTCACTGTGCAGAGTGACAGTGCATAGGACACGATTGTGTCCCATTCATTTGCCCATGTCTCACTAGCCCCCAATGCTGGAACCCCTTGGTTGACCCTAAAGCTCAAAGCCTAAACATAGAAAATAGGACCAAAACTAAGACCCCAATCTGAAGTTCCTGCCTGACACCATGTGTTCAGCCCAGACTGTTGCTCATGAGATGGCAGACAATGCCTACAAAGACCCCTACCTGCCGCAACGATGGTGACAACCGCTGAAGCTCTGGCTGCCATGTATGGTTACTCGACCGCCCAGACACTATCTCGTAGCATGTGGGCAGGCGGTTGATCATGTTGAAAAGTTCCACTCTGGAGCACGACCCCAGGGCACAGGCATGTCAGCGTTTGGAATGCACAAGTCTGTACATGTACATGATGCATGCCAGTATGTGAAGGTTGTGACTGCAATAGCTGCATATGGCAAAGCAATACCTCTGCATGCACTGAAGCAATGTCAGAGACACGCCATCCCACCAAGGTTTTTCAGTGTGCGGACATCAATCAAAGAAAAAGCAAACTGGACATACAAGGGAAACCGTCAGAAACATGAGCATAAAGGCACAGAGGTCATCAGCCACAATATTATCATGCGACTGGCTAGCAATGGGCTGCGCACCGCCAAGATTTGCACTACAAAATGCAACATCCATTGCAAAGCCGACTGTCACAGCCATGCACGCATACCAGGGACTGTCATGGATACAGTGCTGAAATAATTATATCGCTTGATAAAAATGATGCTTGCACAACAATGACAAACAAATGTGAAAGTGTGCACAACAGCTAATGCTTCATCCAGGAGTTGTACTGAAGTGCACGGATGCCTTTGTTAGCTGCACAAAGACAGATAAAACCCTTGCATGATGCTGACTGTCAGCCAATGTCCAGCAAGTGTTTAAGCTGTGAAACAATTGGCCTATGCCTGGAGCTGCATTGCAAAACATTCCACCAAAGCCTCTGATCCGAGCTCCATGAGCAATGCACATAATGTATGCGTTGCAGCTGTTGACACTTGGGAAATCTCAAATAACTGGTGCAACACATTTCACGTTTCAAGTTTGTGGAGTCCTTCACAGCAGTTGGCATGCAAGCACACCACTTACTGGAGCAACTCCGTGCTAAGCATCAAATGCCACATGCGACAATAAGAATCATTTGCAATGTAAAGAGACTGTCTGGGTTGGGAATGAGCAGCTGCATCTGGATATAGTGTATGTGCATGCCAACAGCACTTTGTGGGATGGCATGGTGGCAGCAATAGGATTATCTGTATTTCAGGTGGACTACGACAGCCAAAAGTCCGTGCAACAATTTCTTCAGTTTTAAAGTTTCTCTACCCCACGATGGCAAAACATGAATGGCCACTGACTCGGATTTTCCATCCAATGTCAGGAAGACAATGAAACATCTGTAACTATTGCTGGAAGACTTGTCTTGGCACGGTCCAAAACAATGGGAAAGTCCAAACATGCTTGCTGCATGCAGCAGTGTCTGCTGCAGGATCCATTCTACCATAAGCACTAAGCTGCTTTCAGGATGATCTGCAAGCACAACATTGGGCAAAAACAACAATGAACAAGTATCTGCAGGTCACATTGCTTTCCACAGAATGCGAATGGGCAACACTTTGTTGAATACACAACAAAGAAAAAGTGTCCAGGCACATTTCCAACCACAAACTGCCTCACCTCTGCGGCTTCTCAAGGCGAGATCCAGTGAAAAAGGCAAGCGACATCAGCCATGCGTCAGAGTATATGGACACCAGAGACAGCCAATCTTCTCTCTGACAGAAATACAGAAGAGATTCACAACTCTGCAGGTGCAACACTGTGCTGTTGCAACAACTGCTGAAAGGGAAGAACAATGTTCCCCACTGTGCATCAAAAATATCACTCGTCACCAAAACGTGTGAGGGTCACACACTGCCCTGCTTGTCTCTGTGATGTTTCATTAAGCATAACGTCACCACATTGTAGTCTAACATTATCCAGAGGCTCTGTCAGCTCACTCATCATCCATGTTGAATGCATTTGTCCAATAAGAACAAGAAGTTGAGCCCCACAGCACTGCTTTGTATCCATCAGCAAGAACAGCACCTGTCAGGATCAACATGACCATGCTCTTGTGTGGCACATGCATTCGGGCAGCAGTGCACATCTCACTCAACTACACTTTGCTTGCAACAGACGTCATTGGCTTGAATGTGCATCGGTACTACAGTCATCTTTTGGCAAGGGACTGAACCACATAGTCGCAGGTAAGACAAGGCCTGACGATGCAAATGGCCTTTGTCAGAACTTGCAATCAGTCTATGTGAGTTTGGTGGCAGGGAGAGAAACAGCAAATCACAAACCAAGAATAAGGCCACAGAAGTGACAGCAACATCGTGCAAACATTTTGCTTTCATCAATGCAGTGTTTGCAATGCCCCCATGTATGACAGTTGTGACAGTGGTCACCTGCATTCCATCCCTCGCATAGTTTATTCCAAGGGTCGGCTCCGGCAGCTCTGTTGGCACTTCTTCCGATGGAGGACACACTTTCCATTTGCCATTTGGGTAGCCATACAAACACAGATTGTCGTGGTTTGGGTCGCAAAGCTGGTAGAACTTGTCAAAGCTGCAGCCAGAGAATGGCTTCAGCACGCCAGGTCAAGCGTCTGGGTGGCCATCAGCCTCACCCCAGCCACTTGAGTGTCATGGAACAGAGACTGACTTTCTCGATCTGCAAATTCCGAGCTCAACCTCGATACTCACTCAGTCGTCAACGCGCGAAGAACAGCCAGTCGTCTCCCTTTGAAGTCCTCAAAGGCGTCATACATCGTCCTCATCCCTGCACCCGCAACTGCAGA
Organism: Ostreobium quekettii; assembly: GCA_905146915.1. NCBI lineage: Eukaryota > Viridiplantae > Chlorophyta > Ulvophyceae > Bryopsidales > Ostreobiaceae > Ostreobium > Ostreobium quekettii. The sequence continues at coordinate 133,401 of CAJHUC010000725.1, read as the reverse complement.
TGGCAGATGTGTCAGCATCGCCTCCCCCACAGAGCACCCTGGGGCCAAGTTACTCCACCCCTCAGGGGCCCAAATCCACACGCAGGCCTCGAGCACTGTCCCCTGCGCCCGCGCCCAGAAGCCTGCATCCCCTCGGGTGGCCCCCCTGACAGCACCCTCAAAGCAAGCCCCAAGTGATGGGGCGGGAAACCACCTGCGGCCCTTCCTGTCCCATGGGGTTCGCCCTTTCACCAGGCAAGTCAACCCACAGCGACGATGGGTCCAGGTCCGTCGCTGAAGGGAGGTCCGTCCAGAAAGCCGCACGTACGGCAACACCACGGGGCCCAAAACGCGGGCCACTTGGGCCCCTGGAGCGTCGTTCGCGCAAAATTCAACAAGCACCGGCGCACACAGGACCGCCATCGCTTGCCCCGCGCTCGCAGAAACGCAGGCCAAAGCCCCCACGCCCCGGCCATCCAACATCCGCCCTTAAGCGCACCGCGGCCTCAGACTAGCGCCCCGCATAGCCACCCTGGGCAACAACTGTCGTACAAAGATGGCGAGGATTACAGGGCCACCAGCCACGTAAGGGAATCGGATCGAGCGACGCTCGCCAGGCGCGCGCTCCCGTGGGCCGCGGGCCCCATCGCGGATCCATTTCGGCAAGCCGCCGACGCGCCGAGGGGGCGAGCGTCGCGGCGGGAGGTTGAGCCAAAGACCCACGGGTGACGCGAGCAAGGTTCGTTGGCTCGTCGGTTCGTCGACCAAGCTCGGCGGCGCAAGGGGCAGGCATCTGCGAGAGGAGGACCCTTGCCGCGCGCGCGAAGTCGAAGCAGCCGTGGACGCCCGGCAGCCGTGTGCGCCACTCGTCGCCCCGACAGCATGAGAGCAATCGCGCGCACAATCCAGGGAGCAGGCGCGCAGAGCAAGCGGAATCATGATCGAGAGCGGTCGACAGGGCGCGACAGCGGGCAGCGGCGAACGGCCCGTTGAGGTTCCGAACCCTTCACCCCGCATTCCGACGGGACAACCCTGCGCGGCAGTCCCAGCCGCGCGGATGCGAGGTGGGCCCGTCGGGCCCCGATCCTCCGCACCCTCACCTGCGGTCATCTTGGACGACCGACGGGCCCAAAGTGTGTGGAACTCCGGGCACTCGAGCCGCCCACGCGTTGAGTCGAGTCGGATGGCCCCGGCAAGAGGGGGTTGACCTGGGAGCAGGCGACAAGGCAGCGGCGGGCCAGGGGAGAGGGCTTTGACGCGGCTGGCGTGGCAGGGAGGCCAGGGGCCCCGGGCGCCTGTCGCGGCTGCGTGCACCACGCGCGCTGCCCAACCTCCTGCACTGCCTCGCTCTCGCCGAAGGCGATGAGGGGGGGAGCCAAGGGGGCCCTTGTCCTTGGCACGTTTTTTCGGCGCTTCTTTCGCCCCGTCCACGCCTTCCAAAGGGGTTTGCCCAATATGGCTTGACTTGGGGTTGGGGTTGTGACAAATAGCGCCGGGCCACACTTTCTGCCTCCGATACGGCTACGATACGGTCGCCAGTTGCCAAATTGTCATCGTCGTCATCAACAATTCTCATATATCGAGGCGAGGAGGCTGCCATCAGCTGCTTTTTCGCCCGAACAAGGCAGTGTCCGCGACTCGTTTCATGAGAACCCTAGGCACTGCCACAGTCCAACCACCGACTTGCTGTGCATTAGAACGCGCAGATGCACAAATTCGATATCATCAAACCGTCTCAACCTATTGTTTACTGCAAAGAACGGCGGTCCATTCTGGCCGTCGTTCCCGGAGACAGCGCAGTAAAGTCACCCTCAAACGGGCAGCTGAGCCATGTCGACAGCCTCAGCACCACATCAGTTGAGGGTGCACTCAACGAACAAGCTTTGCCCCTCGCGCGAACCGGCTCTTCATGAAGAACTGCTTGGCACGCCGACACGACCAACAAAACAGAGGCGACGGCAAGGGCAGGCTTGAAGCGGGTACCAAACGTCCAACTGCCAGCCAGCCATGCAAATACGCTTGTAGATCCTCTCACAGCTGCCGCTCTGAGCGCCGCAACCGGTCGCAACTGCTCCTCAACGGTCGACCAAGTCGAAACGAAGGTCAGGTCCACGGGTCAGGGCTGTCTTGTCCACAGCACGTCGGTGTATGACACAGGAAACGCTTCTGTCCTCCTCGACAAGGCTGTGCAAAGACGAGGCTTGGCGCGTTCTGGTCGGCAACTAGAAGACGCTGGAGGTGTGGTCTCGAACGGCAAGGAAACGCCTTGAAAACAAGGCCCAGAGTGGCCGCGACCTTTGAAAAGGTCGAGCGCTATTGCGCTTAGGCTGTGTCGAACGTTGCGCACACGGCCAGGGGAGTCAGGCAGGCAGGCTGAGTGCCTAGACTGCCGAGAGAGGCACATGCAAACGCTGCGCAACCGTTATACAGCTGCCATGCTGGGTGCAAAAATGGACACTCCCCCGGCGTTGTCCGTACCCCTCTGGCAAAATACTTCCATTCCTAAGAGATGCTCTTTTGATACCCGGAATCCTTCTGCCACGCCCGCCGCTTCACCACAACTCAACCCAGGATGCCCCACTGCCCACAATCAACCACCACGTGGTGCCCCAAGGGCCACATTCCCACCAAACAACCACACTTCCCGCGGTCAGCAACCACGTTGTGGCCCACGGGGCATATTCCCATCAAACAACCACGTGGCGCCTCCACGCCCCTCTCCTGGCTCCGTCTCGCGGCGGTCCACGGCAGGCCGCCAGGCGGGCTGCCCCTAAACAAATGCACGCATTCAGTGGCAGCCTGGGTGCTCCTTAGTACTCCAACGCGTTTTCTGGGCGTGTCTGACTCATGTGTCTCAGTGTCATGCGCTACCACGTATTGCCGTTGCGCTCATCATTTGTATAGTAGCTCAGTGAACTCTTTGGGCGTATTATGCAGTTGCCATCATCTATCTTTGCCGTCAAAGTCATCTCCCTGCGTTCTGGGTGCCTTGAGCTCCCAATTTTGTGATGATCAGTTTGGCGAAGGTGCTGAGGCTGTCGACATCCCCTCTGCACCATATCTAGACGTCACGGGTCGCCAGCTGAGTGATATCATTAATGCACTAACTTTTTGATGAGCCCTATTAATTGGCGACCCGAACATTACAGTTGCCAAGCACACAAACTCCCAAAGTGCCAAATTGTCACTTACCCCCTGTTTTAGTGCGGATGGTACAGAGGATATCTGACCGGGGATCCAAACGGGTACCTCTGAGGGGATGTCCCAGTGCACTACCAATGCCACCCGGCCAGGAATACGGATGAATGTAGTCCGACCCCTTAATGATGGTCTTTTGACGTGCGGTGCTATTCGAATAGCCGAATAGCACCGCCGGGACAGTGGCACCCACCGATAAAGATGCTGTAAGCGGTTGGGGAGCAACAGCAACCGAATAGCACCGCTGGAGCCCAAATAGCACCCCAGAATAGCACCCGGTGCTATTCCCGCAGAACATTGTAGTGCAGCCATGATGCTATTCGGCGTAAGAATAGCACCCACCATTGCGGATGTGCGCAGGGGAGCAATAACACCGGTGCTATTCAACAAATACCGCCTTAGTAAGGTGGCACGGGAGCCAATGACAACCGTTCCTGATAGCACCACCGGTGCAATACCACCGACCGATAAAGATGCCCCAAGCACCGTCGCACCCAACCCCAATCCCTCTCATTCCCGGCCTTTTCCGCACCTGGTTTGTTTTGGTTTCACGCACCGATCTCGGGCCAGACCGACCGCGGACGCCCCTTGGCCAGCGCGCTTGGACGTCGGCCGCTGGAGCGCACAACCCGTCTGTTGCTGGCCGGGCTCTAATTCCCAGGCCCTCGGCACCCACCGCTTCTTGCCGTGCCTGTGGGGCCATTGTCGGCGGATAGTCGTCGTCAGGCGCGGAGGCGCAGGGGGGGGTGGGGGGCCGAGGAGGGGCAGCCCGCGGGCGGCATGAGTCTGACGCTGAGCAACGCCTTCGCTGCCCTCGAGGTTAGAAAGGCCAAGAAGAAGAAGGCGAGGGAGTCAGAGAGGAAGAAGAAGGGGGGAAGGGGAGCGGCGGGAGGGCAGGACTCGCTGCAGCTGGAGAGGGAGATTTTCAGCAGGCCGCAGCTGAACGTCAGCAACTGGGCCGACTGCGACGATGACGAGGACGACTTCGACGCAGGGGTCGGTCCAGTACGTCAAGCGCGATGCGGGCTGCCCGGATGCGGCGCGCGGGGACCAGGGGTGTGTCCGCGCTGCGGGCCGCCTGGGAGATGAGTTCCGCGAATTGCGGTGTCCTCGCGGGCCAAAACAGTGCCGCTGCACCTTTGGGGCGATGGCGGGCGGCTGTGGCTCCGAAACGTTTGTTTTCTCCGCGTTTGCTCGCTGACCCGTCATTCCCCTGTTTGCAACTTGCCACCGTGGCGAGGCATTTGGAGCTTGAAATGCGGCACCTGGGACCTTAAGACAGCGCAAGCGGACCGGCCGCGTCAGGGCGTGCCGATGATCGTGACGGCATGCTAGTTCTCTGCGGTTAATGCGGGTGATGCTGCTGTTAGAGTGGCAGCACGATACAATGTTGCTAGCCCCGCCGTGAAGTTGTAAACCAATGTGGTGGTGCGAACCCTTGTGCTTTGGGTTAGCATACCCGCAAGACTTGGCTTGTAAATTTCAGCAAGGAGCTTGCAGCACCAGTGTGATTCTCTGAATGGTGGGATTGCCAACGAGGTGTCAGTTGCTTGTTACTTTATTGTGTCATTAAGGATCCTGTGGCACAGCCTTTTTGATGTTTCCCTCTGTGGCCCAGGAGGCAGCTGAGGACCCATCCACAGGTCACAAGGACGCCAATCAGGAAGATGGCCACGACAGTGAGGAGGTAATGGCTCTTGCAAGATAAGGTCACACAGCGGACACTGGAGATTGCCCGACCTATATTTTCGTTTCTGGTAAAAGGGCAAAGACTCCTTGCCACACCGCACAAGATGGTGGAAAGGTCTCTCTGTGCATCAACACAGTACAACGAGTGAAGCCAGTGATACTAGGATGTCACAGGATGTCTCCTGAGCATGGGCTTTTAGGATCTTCACCTTCTCACACAAGTGTAATTCTCGAAGTGCGGGACAAACGAGCTCACAACAACAGACCATCAGCTTATCTTTTGAAGGAGCTGAACTCGTTTACCAGAATAGAAGATGATCTTTTGGTTGAGACACACTGCTAGAGAGGATGTTGTGCTGTACAGTGGACACCCTACTCTAGAGCAACAAAATGTCTTGAGGTGTGAGCTCTGGTGCTGCATGCACAGGAAATTGATTTGGAGAAGGAGTTTGGTGTGGAGCTTGGTCCGGAGGGTGAAGCAGAAGCTGATGCTGAAGCCGAGAATCTCACAGGTTGGCAGTGCTGAACCCTGTGGAGGTGCCCCCTGAGGTGGCTCAGGTGCAGACTTTGAGGGCCCAAGTGTGTGCTGTGTACGCAGGTGTTTGTTCCCATAGTGAGTGCACAGAGAAACAGTTTCTTGCTTTTAGCAGATAAAGGAAGTTGAAAGAAGGGGGACTGGCAGGGCATGGCTTATGCAATTCTGTGTACAAGTTGGAAATCCATTGTGTAGCAACGCCTGGCTGCCTGTCCCCTGCACCAGGGGAACGCATTGATGGGATTTATGCTGGTGTGCACAGCATGCTGATCATTTGCTTGCTTCTTGTCCATGCCAGTGCTTTGTTTTTTGATCGGCTTTTGCCCTGACTAGGCTCAGCAGTGCATTGGTGGCCTGAACAGTGTTGTTAAATCTCCTATCATCCCCAAAACAGTGATTTATTGTGTTGTTCATTTCCATTGGTTTTTGCACAAACTGTGCTGACTGACCTGAAGCCAGCGCCTGGGGATTTGTCTTGAATGTGCCCCCTCCTACATGCTACAAGTGGATTTTGCATCGATGGCCTGTGATGTGTGCTTCAATGCTGTACCAGAAAATGGTGAGGATGATGCGGGAGAGGATGGGGAAGCACAGGAGCAGGAACCTTTGCCCACATACAACAGGAGTGAATCAAATCTAGGGCGTCAATTGTCCAAAAAAGTAAGAACTGGCGATGTGGACTGGCCACATTGTGATCAAATTTAACAGCAGATCGCCATTTATGTGATTGTTGTGTGAGATAGTAATTGGTTGGTGTCAAGTTATTGTTACATGGGCAGAAACGCTGAACAACACGTCAGATGGCAATGCAGAGCTCTTTTATTTGTTGGTATACAGCCTAATGAGACAACGTGTGATAGAGTGCAAAGTTGCCAATTTCATCATAAGCAAGCACGGGGCATCCCAATCCAATGTCTGGTTGATAGTAGAATGAACAAAGTGTGTCAACAATGTGATGCATTGGCCATGTATCTCCATTACATTGAGTAAGAGACCAACTGCATTGATGAAGGCAATATAAGGACAGCATGTTGCTGATCGCAGGAGCTCAAAAAGAAGGAGATGGCAGAGTTGGAGGCCATGCTTGCAGAGATGGGCATCGCCCCTGACGAGTCCAGCAAGAAAGAAGGAGATGGGGAGGGCAGCAGCGGCCTGAGGAAGAAGAAGAGCACCAAGAAGAAGCTGTCTATATCTGAGCCTGCAACTGGAGACACTGCAACAACTGTAGCTGCACAAGATGCAAAAGCAGGAGAGAAAGAAAATGGAAGCGCATCTGTACAAGCTCCCACTGCAAAGGAGGATTCAGATGCAGCAAAGGTGATATCATCAACAGATTTTGCTGGAGCTTGGGGAGAGTGTGTTGCTGCTGTTGTTATCAGATAGCCTGGACGTTCAGCATTAAACAGAGTCAAGTCTCTTTATCACACTGATGAATCTACAAGTACATTTGCAACGGGGACATCTGAGCTCATGGTTTAGTTGAGGACAATATTGTCCTCCTGAAAGCAAAGGAACAATTGAAAAAGGAATGGGAGACAACCACTCCACATTGGGCTTCTGATAGTGGGCTGAACGGCCTGATCGTGTTGGGCAGGTCAGCCGCTGACACATTCTTGTGCTGAATCTGGTGGTTGTGTTTTAGTGGTCCAAGGTGTAGAGGTTTCGGCAGTAGTCCTTTGTGGCACAGATATGCAGTTTGCCTGTCAGTGTGCCACGTCTTGTGTACTGATCATCCTCACTTTATTGGACACTCTGTTGTGTCCAACGCCTTGGACAGTTGTCACGGCACTTGTGGAACAGATTTATGAGGTCTGACCCTGGAACAAAATTTTGCATTTGGCCGGAACAAAATTTTGCAAGGTGTTGTCCAAGTTTTGTTGATTAGTGTTTCCCACGGACCTGTCAGCACAGTGGCCACTGGCACAGCCCATCCTGTACCTCCCAACAAGTGCAGCTATCTCACAGCAAACTCGAGTTGGCTTACGATGTACAGAGCCATTGAAGTTATTGTTCTTGCGACACACTGACTGCATTCAAGAAAATAAGTGGTCACCTTGATCATTTGCAGTCGTCATACTCTGGGGCATGCAATCTTCAGATGCATTTGGTGCATGTTGCAACAACGATGGGCTTGTCGTTGTCCAGGTGCTGAAGTCAAAGAAGAAGTCCCAGAAAAAGCTCCCCAGCGCAACAGAGTTGGCTGCAGCAGAGGCAAAGGCCCGCATGAAAAAGAAGGGGAAGAAGGATACAAAACACTACAACCAGGTGATGCTTGCTGTGTGTGGCTCCCACAATGCTTCATGCAACACGTAGTTCCGAGTGCATAGTTGTAGTGCCATCAGAACATGATGTACTGCAGAGAAACTGACCACAAGGTTAATGGGGCTAAAGGTTGATGTGCCTCATTCAGAATTGCTTGTAGAGGACCGCTGCATGCCAGTGGCCATGGCTGTATGTCTGCTTGTCCACTGCAGGCTGCTGGAGTGACTTCTTGGAGGCGGATCCATTTTATGTATGCTGTCACAGATCAAGGTTCTGCGGTGATATCACCTGTTTTGGCAAAGTACTGCACTGATGGCAAGCCTGCACGAAATGTCACTGTTGTCATTCTGGCAGTAGAATTTGTGGACATACGAATTCAACTTGTGACACCACTCCCACATTGTCGAAGCTCAGTGGTTTTGCAAGCCAATCGAATATCGAATTTTGGATTGGAGCGTGCATGAATGGAGGTCAGTCATATTCTGTGTGCCGACATAGGCCCTGACATCGCCTTGCAGCTGCAGGTGGCACCTCGGCAGTTTTGGGTCATGCAGTAAGGGCAGTTGGAACACCCTCCTGGAGAGCAGAGCTTTCTCCATGTTCATAAGTTTGAGACGAATCCCTATTGGGCTTATGTTCCACTGACGGGCAGTGGCCCACCATTCCAGATGGTGATTATCACCACCTGTCAGCAACAGTCCCTCACACACGAATGGATTATCACAATCCACCCGTGTGTAAGGGATTGTTGGTGACTGAAACATGCCATCGGGCAAGTGGAGTGCAGCTGCTGTCAGTTTCAGGGATGAATAAGCACACTGCGGCCACCACTGTCACAGCATCAGTATTTGTATCAGAGTGTACAGCTGCAGTACAACAAGGTGAGCGTACTGTGTTGTGTTGTCACCAACCTGTCTGACAGAACCTGTGATTTTGCAGGCCCCTACTCGTTGATCGCACTGGGACATGGACAGCGCATACAACGATTTTGCAAAGTGGAGAGGACCATTCCTGTGCGCTTATGTCCAGCAGCATGTTGGCAAGCGGCGCTTGCTAAACATCAGCTGTGCTGCAAATATGCTGGGCGCATGCAGCGTCGAGTTCTGGTCCCTGCGTCCTCTGTTTCGATGCATAGAGCGACGAGAGGCAAAGGCAGGCTGGCCGGTGTCGATTGGTGTTGGGCTGGATAGGTATCTGTGCATTGGTGGACTCTGTCGTCACCGCGTTGCCCACTGTTCAGATCCAAATCTATTTTGGCGTTGTGCGTTTTGCGGCCTTGGGCATGTGAAGCTTCCAGTTGTGGTGGCTGAGCACCAAGCTGGGTGACCCTCCTGCAAGGATGCAACGGGTGCAGTTTTGATATGTATACATATGTGCACATGATCTACGCTGATGTGCCGATGCATCTGGGCAGATGTATGGATGATTTGTACTACTTGGAGGCGGCTGGGTAGTGGCACTTGTGGACGTTGGCTTCTGCACTATCAGATGTGGCACCTGTGTGCCGCTACCCCTGATGGGGTGGGCGCATGAGCCACAGATAGTGCGGGTCGTCAGGGGATGCGAGTGGCCTCAGACGCTGCGTTTGCTGCAATGCCAAAGAGACGACGACGTCGGGCTGCAGGGCCATATCATGCCTGCAGTGCCATCACAATTATTTAATTGGACTGGCAGGTGGATATGCTGGGTTCAACGCCCATAGGAAATCATGCTGTGTGCCAAGACGCAGGGTGCATTTTTCTTAGCCCACTACGACAGTGTTGTTTTGTAATTTGTGCAAGAACGCGGAGCGGACTGTACCCCCTTCGAATTAGATGTGCCTATCAGTTCGTTTCCGCGCGTTGGGGATGAATGGCAAAAGCAGAGCGTGCCCACTCAGCGGTTGTTGTCATCTGACAGCTGCAAGATTCACCGCACGCGCACATGATGATGATGATGACGATGATGATGAAATTCCAATAATTGCGTGTCAGCCACCGAGGACTATGCCTCCACCCAACCGCACAAGCACAGTATGTCCATTGTTTGTCACAGTGTTTCTCCCACTCATGTGCCGACTATCCGTCTCTACGTTGAGACATCCAAAATCAAAATAAAACCCACTCCTCTGCATCTCCCCCACAATCATTCCGCTCGCCTCACTACCCCCAATGTACATCCATCATCCCAGAAGCTCACCCATCCACCCACAAGCACAGTTGTTCAAAACACACGAAAAACAAAAACAATTTCCTATCAATCCAATCGCAGCCAGTCTCACCTCACAACACCAGCATCCTCACTTCTGCACCCATGAGAAACTAAATCGGCACCCTCTATCCTTGTCTTGAGATCCACTCAAGGTCCCTCTTGTGCACTGCTGGCACGGCAAGCGTGAAGGTCGTCCTCAAATCAGCGAGCTCCAAGCAATCGAAAACGAGGTGACCCGTGTAATAGACTCCTCTCACAGAGGGCGCTGTGCCGGGTACTCCTCGTGCACTTGCAGTCTTCTTCCACCGAGGTAGCAATGTCCTGTTAACGCCCGCGCCAACATCGTTACCTCTGACCGCACGTGCAGATGTTGATGGCGCGGGGATCCCTGCTCGGCAACGCCGTTTCCCCACTGGAGGTTGCGGATAAAAGAGCACATGCTTGCGTGAGCCCGCCATCAGCACCGCAATGGCACAGCTACGCATGGACTCTCGACCGTATGCGATTTCTGATGCCTACGGGTCAAGCATCCCGCCACGAATCGACAGATTTCACTACAAATTTACAGTTTCTGGCGCGCACGGCAGAATCACAACGCATCGACATGCACGCTCCGCCCCTCCGGCTCTGGTTTTTTTCACATGCCCTGCCTGTTTCGGCATCTACATGCCCCACGTGCGAAATAAGCTGCCCTTTCAGGCCAACCTGCCCCCTCGCGGACCTTTTGCGCTTTGGACCTTGGTATTGGCCCTTTCGTAGCCTTGTGCAGGCCACGGCACGCCTGTCGGCGGCGTGGTTTTATAACCGTATGGCCGTCTGTGTATATCAGCACCAGATCGTCGGCATATACTGCCATGACGACGCCCATGCGGGAATGCAATCATCCCACATTGCCCAAGACAATTCTTTGGTGCCCCCTGAGCCGGCGGCGAAGACCCATTCCGCATGGGCAGGCCCCTTTAGCCAGTTCGCTGGCCTCACACACAGGACAAGCACAGAAACCAACACCGAAATGTGGGCTGGTAGGCCCTCGCAACAATGTCTTTACAACTCTCAGCCCCGCGCGCTCATCGCCGGTCATCAACTCTCACCGATCGACAACCCAGGACTGGAGAGCGCACACGCCCCGCCGGCAACCCCAAAAATCCACGTCAAAGGGGCCACCCTGGTCCCAAAGGATCGAAGCCAATTCCAATCAAATTACAAAAAGTCACATCAACTGATATCACAGCCCAGAAACGGTCAGGACATCTTCAGCGCATCAACCATGGCGCCGCCCCCACCAAACTGACTGGACTTTCAGCAATCAACGCTGCCACCAAACACAATAATGCAACAATCATTCCATTCAGAAAACCCTCCCAGAATCTCCCAAAGTACGTTAAATGACGACAATAATCCGGTCTTCAGCACAGCGACCATGCTCACGAAATCAACCCCAATCCAAGCACAATCAGAGTCAGCACATTCCTAACTCAGTTTTTGTTGTCTTTTCAGGGTTTTTATCACAGAACCTAAAAATTCAGGGCAAAAGAAGTTACATTTTACTCCAAGCTATTCACAGAAATGGGGGGATGTCATTCTCACACTCGTCATCGAGGTCCAGCTCCCACGGATCGTCTGATACGGGTGGCGGATCTGGCCCCTTTGCCTGCCCCCGGCTGCTGCCCGGCATCTCGTCTTCCTTCCCATCACCAGCCCCTACTGTAGACCTGTCTACGGGTATCCCCATCTCAGCTCTGATCGTGTAAAACCTGTGAGAATACTCTGACGTATAGTCCGGCAAATCCCGCCAAACCACCCGTTCAAGGGAAACCCTCTTCCAGGTGGTCACTTCGTCAACCCAATACTCCGAACAAAATATGACCTGCCTAAGCGAGGTGTGTCCGTCCAACGATGGAGCTCAAGCCCCCTTTCGGGTATTCCCACCAGGAATCGCTCCTGGCAGGCCTCGCCCCCCTCCTGGCATCAAATACTCTTTGCTTAACCTCAAGGACTCAACAGATATTTGCAAGTTGTTCTTTTGTAGTTGCCCCATGGGAGGGAGGGGGCTGCTCCGTTTCACCATGTCCCATGCCCTTGCAAAAACAATGGGCATAGCTCCTCCTCGGAGCTCTTGCCATGCAGTATTCTGACCTCTTCCCCCTTTTTGGTCCTTCTAAACCACTTGATTCTCCCATCAACTATTTCTGCATGGATTGCCCCCTTCCTACCCACTATTCCCTCAAAGTCCTCCCTAACCTGCTGACCAGCTTCCAATGTTGCATCACATTTCTGAAAAAGTGCTTCCCATGGGGCCCTATCTTCTAGAGGGCTGCCTCCAAATGGCATTTCAACATCCTCCCAGGAGGGTTCCTGGGAGGACAGGGCCGCACCCCCATGTCCTGCAAGTTCCAACACATTACCATGGTTGATTGGATCCGCCCAGCACCACCATTTTGGTGCATGCCCTGCATCGACCTTTCCCGCCAATTCCATATCCACCATGGTCACACCCGACAACCCCTTTATACTCTTTTGACGCTGCTTGTCATGGATCTCCGCCATGAGCACTTCCACATGGGCGGCGAGGTCACCCCCCGCCGCCGCTGCCTCTCCCTTTGTACGATTTGCATCCGTCTGACCATACGCCCGTCCTCCAGCATGCCTAGGCGTATTTACGCCGTTCAGCAGGATTCTGCCAGCCTGACGGCGCGTGAAACGGCGACCGCGGGAGCTGCCCATCTCCCCGACCCACACATGGGACTGCAGCCCGACATAGGCATGCCTGAGCTGTTCACTCTCCTTTCGGAGACCTGGGCATGCCTACCATCGGGCTGGGTCAACACCACAGTCGCAGCGATATCAGCCCATTGTTCGGACGACCACAAATCTGACGGCGCCTCGCAGTGCAGCTCACGACCAGAATTGCACGCACATGTCTTTTGACCTCCGGAACTGGACCCCAGGGACCAGTCCCATCACAAACATGAGGGTGACATGTTATACAACATCAAAACATGGCTGTTCAGTATGACAATGGATTATTGTGACCGCCAATTACCTTCTATTATTGCAATGCTCCATGTGCTGTCAAAATCATCCAACATGGTGCCCCTCACTGCCCCCGTGCAGCCCACGGCGCCCCATGGCCGGCTGCCACCTCAGTTACAAGCTACTGCAAAAGACCATACAACACATTATCTTCACTGATGCGCCCTCGCTCAGTGTTCACCCCCAAAGTACAGCAGACTCCCCTCAGGTCCATTTACTGGACCATACATGATCACGGGGGTGAGACAATGGGTAATTACAACACGTTTTGCGCCGCGCCCCAATTAAAGAAGAATGGAATCAATTGGAATCAAAACGTCCCCATTGTTTCCAGGGCACGCTGGCCTGTTTGGCGAAGCCTTGCGATATTTCTGTCACACATCCCTACGTCTTTCTGAATGATATTTCCTGTGTTTTCCTTTTTACAACGCTGTAGCATGGACAGGTCTCCTGTCCGAGAAAACCACAGGAGTCCATTGTCTACATGCATTCTCGGCATGCCGCCCTGAAAGCAAACCAACGCTCCCAGCCCATTTTTTCTCCACTAGGACCAATCCCTTTCCTCTTCTCTTTGCATCAGTAAGGCATCTTTTCAGTCTGACACAGTGACACCGTGTCAGACGTGATTTCAAAGCCACACCAAGCCAGCTGTATCCCTTCTGGCAGAGTCCGACGATTCGAAACCGCACAAGGCTTCATGGCAGTGGTGTGAAAACTGTTGCCACGTGCCCTACGGGTCGATAATGTGACAGCCCTCTTGTTTTGGAATCGCTGAAATAATTCCCTCACCCACGCAAAGTACAGCCTGTATGTCACGACATTTTATGTCCTCTAGGTTTCACGCACGTATGTACATTCCTGTGGGAGTGTCAGGGCGTAACCATGCATGTCATGAGGATACACTGAATGTGCACGCCCATTGCTGTGCTCGCCATCCAATGGCAACTGATTCGTTCGCATGTACCCTGTGCTAAAAGTGCAATTCAGGTCACGTTTTGTCTGAATTGTAACCTTTCAGTCACATGGAGCCCCCCGTGTCCTTCCTCGTCAAGTCGGACAGCCAGAATGATCCTGAAGGATCAGGGCAGCCCAGCGGGCCCGATTTGCCCCCAAGCCTACACTCTTACGGTGCAGGATCTCCCAAAGTAGCCTTTGACCTAGCCAGTCTGGGGAGCTGATCAGTGACACGATTCGCTTGAAGGCACAGAATGACTCCAGCCAGTCAGCTCCTGCTTCCCTCACCTTCCGCGGTGAAGCTCAAACCCACGGCATTAGAGCCTTAATGTCTCAGAGGCGTTTTCACTCTGTACTTCGTTTAGCGTTTTCCCCGTTCTTACAGTTTACAATGATGTCATACTCGGGCCATCCCATGCAGCGTTCATTGCGCATACCGCCAATACCCATCGGGAAACGAATACAGATTTGAGTAACCCAGTGAAATGGTGCTCATTATGTGGTTCGCCGAGCACACAACCATCTGCAACCATGCAAATATTGAAATTGAATGTCATCCTAATAAATGCCTGATAGTGCAAATCACATTTACATAGAAGCAAGAACACGGTAGTGAAATGCAATAATAAAGCAAACAATATTTAGGTACGGAATTGCGTGCATTGTTTGTGACCCACTCGGTCGACAGCAGTTTATTTGTGTTGTGCACAAGAGTGCAAACCCTGCTCGTTTCCGCTGGTTGCGGTATTGCTAAGGACGGCGGTCCAATCTTGCCGTCATCTCTGGAAATAGCGCAGTCAAATCACCCCTGAATGGGCAGCTGAACCGTGTCGACAGCCTCAGCACCACGTCAGTTGAGGGTGCACTGAACTACCAAGCTTTGCACATCGCACGAACCGTCACTTCACAAAGAATTGCTTGTCACGGCGAAGTCGGCGAACAAAAATAGCAATGGCGGCAAGGGAAGCTTCAGACGAGTGGCAAACATCCAGTTGAACATCAGTCATCCAAATGCACTTGTAAAACCTCTCTCAACTACCCAATAGAGCGCCAAAACCAGGCGCAGCCACTCCCCAAAGGTCGGCGAGGTCAGAGCACCGGTCAGCCTCGCGGGTCAGGGCGACCTTGTCCAAAGCGCGGTGACACAACACACGAAGCATGCATCTTTCCGCCTCGACGATGCCGTGAAACCGCAAAGGTTGGTTACTTTTGGCCGGCAGCACGACCACAGTGGCAATGCTAGTCTTGAGCAGCAAGGAAAACGGCTCAGAAACGGCACAGACTGGGCGCGACCTTCGAATAGGTGGAGCGCTATTGCGCTCAGGCCGTGGCGAACGATGATCACACGGCTAAGGGAGTCAGGCATCCAGGCTGAGTGCCTAGACCGCCGCAAGAGGCACACGCAAACGCCGCACAACCACTCTTACAGCTGCCTTGCCGAGTGTAGCAATACAGAGTTCCTCACAGTGTTTGCCACGCCCCCAATACATTTGACCCCCCAAACTCTGGCAAATATACCCCCCACCCACACCACACCACACCACACCACCCCACCCCACCCCATGATGCTTTTTCAATACCTGGAATCTTTGTGCGCTACCCGCCGTTTCACCACAACTCAACCGGTGTGCCCCACTGTCCGCGATCAGCCACCACGTAATGCCCCAAGGGCCATATTCCCAACAACAACCACGTGGCATCTCCACTCGTCCCTCTTGGCTTCGTCTCACCGAGGTCCATGGCAGACCACCAGGCGGGCAGGCCCTAAGCAAACGCACGCGTCCAATGGCAACCTGGGTGCTTTTCAGTACTCCAAGGCGTTTTTTTGGGCGTGTCTCACTCTTGTGCCCCCGTGTTGATGCATTGCCACGTATTGACGTTATGCTCACCATCCTTTCAGTATCTTAGTGGGCTCTTTAGGCATATGATGAGGTTGCCATAGTCTATCTTTGTCACCGAAATCATCTCCCTGCGTTCCGAGTGTCTTGAGCTCACAATACTTGAAAAATTATGTAGCACGCCTGACTGCTGACTTGGAGGTTTCCTGCCTCATTGAGCGTCAAACTGCTGGATTACAATCAGTGTGGCGAAGGTGCTGAGGTTGCCGACATCCCCTCTGTAAAATAGCTGGACCTCACGCGTTGTCAGCTGAGTGATATAATTAATTTGTTATTTTTCCTTATGCGCCCCATTTTTTGGTGACCCGAACAGATATTCAGATTCCGTGAGTACATCTGCAGCAGCCAATTGCCTTTATGGCACACCTTAAAAGCATTAAATAACTGTAAGAGTAGTGCCTCGATGGCAGGTAGTCATGTCAATCTGCCATCAGGGCACTACCCTTATGGTGATTTGTTGCTTTAAGGGTGTACCATAGTGGCAATTGGCTGCTGCAGATGTGCTCAAGGAATCTGAATACTGCAACTAGCGGAAACTTGGTTGTGGACATTTTCCACGGGTGCAGTTGCGTGCTGTCCGTCCATGTACGATGTGGCCATCACGCCATTCAGAAATGTGGTATTGCTTTTTTGAAGTGCGTTTCATGATGCATCTGACAGGTACGTCATGTCGCACAAGTCACCACACACCATGTTACGTGGCATTGTGACGCTGATATCATCACGTAACAAGAAAAATTTTAAGCTAGACTTTATTTCTCGTTGCAATTCTCTGCAAATGTCTTCTGTGCATTGGGTATTGGGCCCTTGCACCTCTGAAGCCCGCTCCGGCACGGCCACATGGTCAGATCAATTCCCAGCTGGGACCCAAGATGTACGTATGCACGATATTCCTTGGTGAGCGAAGGCCCTGGCATCCTTTCACAACCTCCGAAATGGCACTTCATGGACTCGGGGGACAAAGTTCGCAAGGACGGCCATGGTCCGTGCCAGAAAGTGACAGAAACCCCGCCCAGTACATTGGCATTTCCCCTGGAGCGGCGCCTGGTGACGCCCCCGCGAGTCAGCAGAGGCTGGAGCGTCCCCCTCAGCCCGCGCGCCCGTGCGAGCGGGCCTCTTGCACCTCCCGACCTCTTGCTCGGGACCAGACAGAGACCCGCGCGCACAGCGCACTGAGCGCGCTGAGCGCATTCACAGCACAACCGCCCACCGCCAGCCAGGCCGCCAGGATGCCCGGCTCCGCCGCCCTCCAGACGAGCTTCCTGGCCAACCTCCAGGCCGCCGGTGACGACCCCGCCGACCCGGGGTCGCTCCCGGGCTCGCCTCCAGTTCCGCAGCTGAGCGGCGACAGGAAGGCCGCTCGGTCGCCTCCTGGGTCGCCGACCCCGGCCAGGCAGGCCACCCCGGCGATTGGCGCCGTGCGTCGCATCGACTACAGCCAGCCGATCGACTTCACCCAGCCGGGTTTCCAGTTGGAGCCCGCATCAGAGGTGAGCCTGGCCGATAGCGAACGCACAACAATCGACTGCGGATGTTCAACTTGGGATGGATGGATGTTTGCTCAGATGCCGTTTCGGAGCAGCCCGTCCCCGGGGCCCACTGCGCTGATGTTGTGACTTACACCGCGATCCATCGATCGATCGGGGCGCGCAGAGACTGGGCGTCGCTCCAGAGCGGAGGCCCGCAGTTGTGATTGAGATCTGGTGTGGTCTCCGACGTGCCGCAGGCCCATGGCGCGCTTCTGGCCATCCCGGAGGCGTCGCCTGACGACCAGGAAGGCAACGGAGGCGGGAGCGGCCAGCCCTTACCCGCGGCCGCCGCGGCCCACTCGCTCACCAGGAAGCGCAAAGAGGGCGCCCCGCTGCAACGGGGCTCGCCGAAGCCCTTGAAGCCCGTGTCGCCAGTGAAGAAGGGCAGGACCAGCGGCGGAAGCCCGAAGCAAAGGAGGGCGGATCGCACCTACAAGAAGGCGGTTCGCAGGGCGCAAGGCGGCCCCATCCAGGGCGCCCAGCCTCCTCCTCCTCATACTTGGGCTTCGCAGGCGCCTGCTCCACAGCCGCCTTGGTCCACAGCCAGCCACTTGGCACGGTGAGTTGGAGATGTGCTGCAGGAGTGGCCGCGACAGGTAGCTCGCGTGGGGAGGCGTTGCGGTTGTGATCCATTTTCGCGTAGCCGCGGATCGAAGCGCCGGCGATCGCCCGACCCCGGGCAGCGCGCGAATCACTTTTTGCGGGTCCCAAACGGCCCTCGCTGGGCGGCGGTCCTGACGTGTGGATTATTGCTCCATCCAACTTGCATGGGCCCACCACTGCACAAGTCGACCGCGCCCCCAAGGGTGGCAGCAGCTTCTGGGGCCGGGCCGTGGCCAGCCGCGCCGCGAGGGTCAGGTGCAATGCCGGGAAGCGCCAGATCGGCAAGCGCGGTAGCGGTGGCAGCGCGGCCCTCCACGCCCCGCCCACCCACAAGGCACGAGGCAAGCAGGAGGACAAGCACAAGAGGGGCGTGGGGAGTTCAGGGGGGTGGCCAAGAAGGTCAAGAAAAGCAGCACTCGAAAGGTAACCAAACGCATTGACCAGAGATCGACCGAGATCGCCTGAGCGCCCCTCTCGGGAGAGACCGGGTGTTCTTGGAGGAGGGCGCACCTGACCGGCCTTTCTCTGCTGCGTCTCCAGCGCGAGCAGATGGACTGGGAGCCCATGGTCATGTACGATGGCTGGGCTCCCGGCGTCACGTTCCGGAGAATGGCTGGTGGTACGCGGAGCTGCCCGGGCTGCGCCTCAACCAGCCCGGCCCCAAGCACATTTTCGTCGTGATCATGCACGAGGCGGACGGCAAGCCAATCGTCCACTGCCAAGGCCGTGTCCCAGGCAAGTCCGCGCTCTTTCCGGCTGATGGCTCATCCTGGCGCAGCCGGACGAATGCTCCTGCGCATCCTAAACCTCGGCCTTTCCAGCCATTCCGCTGTCGCGCCCGGCACCTCACACTCGCGCCGATGCTTTGTTCGCAGGCGACCTGTACGGCGTGGTGCCGTGGTGAGCCGCTTGCTGCCCGCCCCTCCGGTGCACTGGCGGCTGGAGGCACCGCGAAGGCGCGGCGCAGGCGTGGCAAGGTGGGACGATCTCGGCGCTGGAACAGCTGGAGAACACTGCACCATGAGCGCCTGCACCGGGGCGCACTGCTTCCAGGCCGGGAGCTACCGACGGAGACGCCAGGGGCCCTCCGTGCACTCCGGAGTGCGCGGATCCGCGCAATGCATGGGCGCGGCCACGGGCAGTTTCGAACCGGGATGGGGATATGGGAAGCGGGAACGGGGACGCGCCTTCGTCATGGGGGCTCGCAAATCGCGGTACCCAAGTGACGACTCACGTCATGGGCCGCAATGCATCAGGGCCACCACCAGGACGCCAGGGTAGCTGTAGACGTCTTTTCTTATGTTTTATTCTGGGACGGGTGGCCAGGCGGGCAGGTGGGCAGGCGGGCAGGCGGGCAGGCGAGTGTGGGATTGGGGCTGCGTTGAAACCAGAGGGTTCCCACGCACGGGGAGGAATTGGGGACTCCATTTGAAAGGGTTGAGGGGTGCACCCTTCAGACCTGCTGGCCCTTGTTTCCCATTACGTGGTGGGAAACACTCCGTTGGGTGCAGAGGCGCGCGTCAGCGTGGCACGCGGCAGGTGACTTGATGCGTCATTGCGTTGCATCCCAGTGCTTGGGGATTCGGCAGCATGTGTTGGTGGAAAATGATGCTGTCCGCCACAACGGCATCAGCGTGGTGGAGGAGGGCGAATAACTGAGGCTCTTCATCGTGGCTGGGGACTGCCTTGGGTATATCATGGAAGATAGCCCGAAATTTGGTAAGCTCCAACTGGGCATCTGGAAATTTCGCTCACATCGTCCCTGTTTCGTGTGCCATAGCGACGCGATGCCATTTGGCGTCGATATATGAGAGTTAGTTATTGGAGTCGGAGGGAACATGCAGCCAACTCACAGGCATAGACGGATCATTGCAGCACTGTGCGGAAACTGATATTTGGGGGCAAGTTCTGTCTGACAATGATCACTGCACGTCTGTCAGGAGCCGCGAGATGCGAAGTCGCTTGGCTGTATTCCAATCAAGCAACCGGATAAGGATGCGCCCACTCTGACTGTGCATTCCCTCGTATGGTTGAGCAATTTTTTGACGTGTACTTGCACGTGAATGACCAGACAGACTGGGAAACTCAGTGCATCTTTTTGTGCAACTGATTGTGACCAGATTCACTAAGCGTTGGAGGGTCTGTACGATGGTGGCGGCGGCCCTGCAAAGCGGGAACTTGTTGCAGGGCGTCTGGTGGGCCATCATGCTCGCAGGGAAGGCGTCTCGTCGGTGTATGCACGTGCTCTGTGGAGACAGCGCCAAACCAGTACCAACATTGCCCAGGCGGCCAGCCCGCACTGAACCTCCGGAACTGCGCGTGGTCCATCGCACCAACAAAGGCATCCAAGTGTCAATGCACTGTTGCGCTGAAATGGGCTAGGGCGTTCCCAAGGCAAGTTCCAGGTTTCGCACTAAAGGATTCATTGCCACAAGCAACTGTGTCCAAAGTACGCCACGCTTCTCTTGCCACTTTCCTTGTGAAATTGCCTTGTCTCCGACGCACCCAGGGCAGTCATGACTGCCTTGGGTGCGTCGGAAACATGGCAACTTCAGTAGCCTACACTGATCAGTATCGGCAGCGGTGGCCGGTAGCACGTGGCCGGTATGTTTATGAGCACATCATTACTCGCAATTGTTCGGACATGAACGCACACTTCACAGATACCACAAACCCCATCCTATTGGCATAACAGACGGCGTCGTTCCTTATCCGCTTGCTACCTGTTACTATGCCAGGGTCGACTTTCCTGTCAAGCAAAGCCGCTGAAGAACTTGCCAAAACAGCAAACCTGAAACAGGTGAGGCGAACTCCTGGGCAGGTCCCTTCAATGCAATCGCTGATTTGGACCAATGTTGTGAAGACTGAGACGACCCACTGGACGACCCTCGTTGCACGGCATATATGCAATCCCTGTCTCAATCATCCCACGGCAACATAAACAACACAGTCATTCCTCACTAAACATGCATATGCCCACGTGTGCGCAGGTCTGCCGAAGAACAGCAACGCCTGTACATCATCATCGGGGGAGAACTTTTGTGAACCTCGGAAGTATTCATATACCTGATGTGGTGTATCGAACAGGTGAGTCGCCAACAAGGGGTACATTTACGTGCAACATGTACTTGTCGGAAAATGTCTGTGGAGAAACGGATTGCGCGCGAACTGAAGTGTCAGAGAGGGATGTGGCGTTGTTCGCATTTCTCAAGCGCTCATGAAAAACTAACGAGACAGTAATGGGGAGCAGCAGCAGGCAATGAGCAGACCCTAGGATTCCGATGCAACTTGCATGGGTGTCCGTTCCACTTCAGGTGGCTGAGAAGCTTCGCTGTCGTGCACAGGGCCAGACGCCAATTTTGACACCCCCTCCCCCCAGCAAAGCTTCAGGCGTCACCTCGATGATCTACGCTCTTCTGCCTACCCGGGGGTCTTGCAGCCAAAGCTGCCAGCTTCCCCCTCGAGGAGGGGAATTGGGGCGCAGCACTAGTCCCCGCACTTTGCACCGTCGGTCGAGACGTGTCGTGTCCAGTTGACTCTAACGCAGTCTCTCGACGGTGGCCTGGGGGTGGCGCCCTTTCCGCTTTGAGAAGGTCCAGGGCAGGCGTGCTCGGATTGGACGGATGGCCAAGAACGCTGCCGACGTTCCGCGTCTGGCGCGCATGGCCGTCCGAAAGGGGCGGAGCTCCTATGGGAGCAATGAAGCCCACCACTTTAA
Organism: Ostreobium quekettii; assembly: GCA_905146915.1. NCBI lineage: Eukaryota > Viridiplantae > Chlorophyta > Ulvophyceae > Bryopsidales > Ostreobiaceae > Ostreobium > Ostreobium quekettii. The sequence goes on along the minus strand of CAJHUC010000725.1, from coordinate 111,813 downwards.
CGTTGGCTACACAACGGGTTGTTGGGGAGGAATGGCATTAAAGGATGTGCTCGCAGTCCGCGTGGTGCCGTTTTGCCCGCCCGGGGGTCTCGTTGCCAGAGCTGCGAGCCTGCCCCTCGGAGAGGAGACTTGGATCGCAGTTCGAATCTTTGCCTGCACACCCCGGCGGTCGAGGCTCGACACGTGCGCCTGTGCACGCGCTCGTCCAGGCTCTCGCCGGTGGCCCCGAGGTGGTGCCATTCTCATCTAGAGAAGGCCCAGGGCGGACATATTGGCATATGGATGGCCAAAGGCGCTGCCGACAGTTTGTGTCTGGCGCACGTGGCTGTCTGAACACGGGCGGAGCGCCAGTGGGTGCAATGACACCATTGTGCTTAGTCCGAGCAGTCAGACTTGCGGCAGGCACGGAAGCCAAGAGTGCAGGCCTTGGGATTTGCAGTCTTGGGCGGTAGCGGATTGGAACAGAGTGGAATGGGTTCGCACACAGACAACATGCAGACGGCTGTCCGGCTCTGATAGCTAGCGACCACCCTGGAGCCGAACAGCTGCCGTTTCTGGATTCTGGAGAGACTGTAATCAATTACTCAGAAATATCTTCTGGGCTTGTGTCGTGGGTGGTGTGCTGCGAGCCAACTTCATTTACAAAACCAATATGCGATGCATTTCTCAAAGATAAATCGCAGACGCCAACATGTCAACCACCACAGTTATCAGGGCAAGGATTGAGAGAATTGTGATGTCCGGTAGGCCCATGTTCCGACAGCTGGCAATCAGCTCGTGCACGCCCACAATACCTGTAACCTTGCCTTGGTACACGGTCAGCTTTTCCAGCAAGGTAGCCCTTCATTCAGCCATGCTCATCCTCCATCTTTCTATCGCCACACTGCACAATACCTTCCTGGATGCCATTTCCACACTTTGAGACCATCTGGACAATCTACAGCAGAACCGCACATGCTGCTGAATTCGCTGAACAGCAGAATGCACACTGGCAACTGCACTACTGTCATTAGTATTAGGTACAGACATGCAAAAGGCAGAGAATTGAAGGTCAAACTACAAACCGATTGGATCGATACAGCCTGTGCCCATCATTGCCTTCGGGGACCGTCTGCCATATGGAGGTACGTGCAGCCGAAAGGACTGTGGCATCAGCATTCGAAAGATGCCATCCACACTTTTCCATACAAACAGCAGCAAACGCCAAAAGTATTCATTGCGGATGTGGAGATGCGAACCGCTGCATTCAGTTGCTGAAGCAATGCCTGCATGCCATGGTGGCCAGCGAAGGAGTCATGCTGGACAAAAGGCCATGGTCTTTGGTTGGCATATTGATCAGCAAGGTACTAAAACACAAAACAATGTCCCAAACAGTGTGGCCCTCTGAAGCACAAACAACAGTGAAACCAGGAAGGCACCAAGCCTTTTTTAAGGACGCCGCATAATCGGAAGTCGTCAGCGAGGGGAAGGCCAAAGTACACAGCTCACAGTGATGTGCAGGTGTTGCAGGGCAGTGTATCCGACGGGCTGGACAGTTATCGCCTGATACTGTGGGAGCTGTGACGATCGACTGTACGGCCTCCTTTGGTGCTCTTCGAGCAGATGCCGCCACAAGAGTACAACGTACTGGCCGAATCTCCTCAGCCAAAGTGTGCAATTGAAACACAAAACGTGGAAAATGCCGAGTTCGAACTCGGCAAGCTGCGGAATTCCTCAGCTCGCAGGATCGGTTGTGCTGCTCAAGAAGTGAGTACAGGGCTTAGCGCGGCTATGTTGCTCACAATTCTACAAGAAATATTCAACCATTCACATGTAGGACTCCCAGGAAAGAAACAATTCTGCCAGGGAACCTGCCAGGGACGAAATCGCCTTCTGCGTAACCATGGGGCACCTATTTCGCACGGACGTCACAGAGGATACTTAGGACACCCATTTTCAATGTTGCCCTCAGCACATCCTGGGCTTGTGTTTTCAACCGCACATGTGGGCGCCCCTTCCCAGTGACCTGCTGGATCCGTGCAGGAAGGGAATGTATTGAGCACCCTGATACACCAATACACAGTGCGCTTCTGTCCGTCATCTACCAACGTCTGCAAGAGACTTTCCATCACTGTCTCTGGCACGAGTGTCCTTGCAAACATCGTTGAGAATACGTATTATGTATTCTGCGTATATACGTACTATGCATATATACGTATTCTGCTTATATACGCTGCTCACAGACTCTCCTCTCCCAAAACTTGTCCATGGATTCGTGTGCTTCACTCCAGAGAATTCTTGTGATCTTCTCCGAAAGAACGTTGTCATCTCTGTTGGGAAAGGTATATAAGCAATGATATCATGAGCAACCGTTACATAGCCAAGCTCACCAAGGAGTCAGAGACAAGCGGCAATATCAGAGGGGATGTTGCAGATGTTGGCAAATCTACAGCACTGATAATAAATCCATCAGCACTATCATTCAATATCACTACAGCTCTGTGCATTCTTGGCCATGTGGGACAGTCCAGATGAGCTGCTTGGTGGACGCACTGTGTCTGAACACCGATTGACGCTCGAACGTCTGTGAGGCCGCGAGTCGCCTGGAAGAATTCAACGACAGAACTCAACAATAACCCGAATTCCCGACACATTTTTCAATCGCGTACTTCCAATCCTGGTTCCTCAAAACTTTGTAATTCAGATCACCGACTGCAATCAAAATAATCAGCATCGCATAGAATCCATCGCGCCTGGCACCATAATGCCAATTCTAAGCCAGGTGGCTCCAGGGCATGAGCCCAACCTGTGCCTTTGCTACTCGCAGCTGTACTCCTTCAAGAGGGCAGCAATAGTTTCAATGCAGTACCAGGATGAAATGCGCTTCAATGGTGCAGCAAAAAACTATTGGCTGAGCCAATTGCGATTCTGCCTTCTGGCTGGCCATGGTGGATCCGAGTGGCTTCTCGGACCCAGGTTTGATTTTTAAGCCGTAAAAACTGATTGTATTTACGTTTTACGCGTAAAAACAGTTTTTACGTTCTTCGCGTAGAAATGCGTAAAATACGTAAATACAATGCAAAACTGCCCGGCTTACGTAAGGACAGTACATACAGGCTTACGGAGTCTGGAGAGTGGCAGCCAGACGTCCTGGAAGGGCCCGAAAACGAGTTCTTGTTGAAAGCCCTTATCGTCCTTGCCAAGGGCGCGGTGGACATTGTGTTGCGGCGCTGGAGACGGCGGGGGACTGGTCGTTGTACGCAACTTTCATCGTGTAACCTGGGTGTGCCAGTGAGCCGCAAAAATAGGCCATTTTGCAAATTTTGTGTTTTCACGCGTCAAAACGTAAAAGTGAAAATGCAAACGTAAACGCGAAAACAAAGCCTGCTTGGATCAAGGAAGCAGAAGTGTGCGTAAAGGTGGAATGAGGAAATGAGGAGCAGGGCCATGCACAGGTGGGATGGCCAGCCCTTTGCCTCTCAATGCCAGTCACGTAGTCTGGAAGCCCTTTGCCCAGTTTCCCAAGCTGCCTTGGACTGTACCCACCTCGGTAATGCTCATTCTGGCCCAACTCGCGTGACCTTCTTTCTGTGCTCTTAGCTGTGTGGAGGGAGACACATGCAGTCCTTTCAACGGCACTGGCAACACAGAGATTAATGGATCCCAGTATGAAGTTCAAGATTTGCGTGGAAAGTCCGTTCCAAGTCAAGAAAAGCTTAATCCAAGAGTTCAAAGACATCCTCTTAATCGACCCAGGCACCACAACCGCTTGGTACCCTCCTGAAGGCACCCAACAATTCGATCACATGGGTACAGGCCAAGAAAGATGGTGCTTGCAGGTATAAAGGCCACCTTTGAGGCCTTCAGCTCATCATGGCAGCCACTGAATCTTCTGGATTGGTACCCAGTTCCCCATTTCATACCAGAATGCATACTTTTCACTGCTGTCTTCAATTTGTGGCTGAATGCTGCATTCCTGTCATGTTGTTTGAACGGGCGGATGGGGTGGGAGCATTAGCAGGGGATGTGGAAAGGGTTGGAAGGGGAAGGGGGGGAAGGGCGCTTGCTACACTGCACCAACCGACATTGGTTCTTTCTGCTGTTCACTACTCTCACTATGGGAGCGTGGATGTCATCGAGACATGAATGGTGGCCTTGAATTACCACACCTGGAGGCATCTACGTGTGGTGCAGCTGGCAACTGACTAGACAGCCAGCCATGGATCATCCAGTGTACAGAAAGACAAAGCCATACTGAGAAGGGGATCACGGAAGCAAGACTGTCTAGAATTTTATGGAAAACTTGTAAGAGATTGGTTCTTTGTAACAAGCTTGTTACAGCACTGAGGGGCCGGGCTGGGGCTGACTCCGTCACAATGGGCATCCTCTCCTCTGAGCAGTGGGGTGTGGATTGCCAGCTGCCCCATAACTGCTGATGGCCATCACTGGCCATCTTGGGTGCGGTCTCGCTGTCAAGCAAGGTTGGGCTCTGAGTGCCTGCGCAAGCTGCTTGGGATTGCGAACTTCGTCTGTCCATTCCAGCAGACATGTGGTTCCACATTAGAAGGCAACCACTACTCCTAATGGCAGCTTCAGTGCATCATCATGCATTAGAACGCACAATAGAGGCTTGGCCAGGCGAAACAGCCACTCCCACCTCTTGCACATCTTTCCAGCCCACTCCCACTGTTCCACATTTGTGCCTGGTTCCAACTGGTCACGGCAGCTGCACAGGCAGTGATATGGTGACTCTGATTCAACTGACTTCTTGCCTCCCTGTCTGCTGAGTTAGAGGCTGAACAACGGGCCCCCGCAACTTTTGCATCCCACGACTCTAGAGTCGAATAGACGAATAGATCTATTCGTGAGAACTCAACCCTGGGCCGCACGCAGACTGTTACCACCTCAGAGACAGAGTGCATGTTCAGTGGTTTAGCCCACAGTTCATACCTCCAGGAGACCTCCCGCATCCTATTTGACCGAAGAGCAAATAGATCTGTCACCATCATATCGACAACACGGGTGCCCAGGGCTTCGGTAGAACATGCATTAGTTCAGACGCGACCCGCAGACAACTGAACAGGGCAAAAGGCCATTGCAGCCCTTGTCCACCATCAAATGCATTCTGACACGCACTGTGGATCATCCCCGATGGATTGGTTAAGCATGGTGATATCACACAAGTAACAACAGGTGTTGCACATCCCAGGGCGAGCAGCATGCACAATTCAGACTCAGATAAATGACAATGCGTGTAGAGCGTGTCAAAACTGCAGCGCGCCCCAGGCCCCAGACATCAACGCTGTCCGAGAGCGCCCGTGCCTTGGACTGGAAGGCACAGGTCGCCCATCGAGCTAGGTGCCGGATGGGCGCCATTCCACGTTTGGATTTGTGGCCATGTCCCGCACGTTGATTTCTATATCAGGGACACAAATTCTCGGGGCGATCTACTAGCGCTAAGCCGCCAAGCGCGTCCATACATCGCGTGTCCTTTAGAGTCAGCAACTTTCTCTGTAGCCAACCCCAGGCCAGGATTGCAAGGACAAAAGCCAGAAACAATGGTCGCCGTCGCCGAGCACCGGCAGCTCAGCATTCCCTGGGCGTGCTCGCGATGATGGCCATGGAACGACAGGGGATGAGCCACGCATAGGCCCGGATGCCCTGAAAACAGCCAAAAACATCAAAATGATGCACCTCGTTGCCCTGCGAATGTCAACGGTAGAAATGCTGCATTTGGCGGCTCGCATCCTGCCAATATTAACAAGACTTTTGTGCTGCAGCAGATGAAGATCGGAGAAATTCATACCGTAACTCTCCTCTGTGCTTCTCTTCCTTTTGGTGGCACTGCCAGCAAACAGCACTGGCTGCCGCGGGACGCCCGTTGATCTTTCAAGACTTTGGGCGCTTTGTGGTGGCCGTGAACAGAAGTGTACAGGGGGGGAATTTCTCCGCCACGAATGGACGACGCCAGAAACTCAGCGGCACCACAAATGCTGTCAGGCTGTGTACAGCACATGTTGGGCACTAAAGCCGTCGACAGTTTTAGGGATCAGCGCCGGCTTTTCACGGGTGCTTTCCTCTGCATTGCCCGACGAGCGTCGCAAAATTCTTTTTCATCACCACAAAAGTTCTTACATATGAAGGCCGAGAGCCAGGCACCAGCTCATTAGTCCGTCGGGGCACAGCACTGTCCATGATTACTTGACTAAGGGATTCGCAGTAATCCAAACAGTGAGTTGCTTTGCATCAGAACGCAGAATTTGCAATTTCCATGCATTCAGAGAGAGTGGCGTGGAGCCCCCGTGGGAACGAAGGTTTTCCAAATCGTTCCCCAAATTTTCCAGCCAGAAAATATGCGCTTGCCATTACAAGTCTTTGGATTGAAATCAGGAACTGCGAAGCCCGTATGGTGATACCCACATGAGTCAGCAGCCAAGGGTGCGGCTCCACGACCCTGTTGACCCAGCGGAGCTGGTCGACGACTCTGACGACCAGGCCGACAGGTGGTCCACCGTCCGCCGTCAAGCTGTCAGGACCAAAGTCGAAGGCGGAGCCACAGGTGAGCCGGCGAGGGATCGTTGGTCTGGCCCGCTCGGCAGCGCGAATGCGGATGGCGGCGAAGCGCAGGAAGTTGTGCGACGGCGTTTCGGGGGGGGAGGGGAGGGGGGCGCACTCCAACTGCAGATCAAAGGGATAGCCAGCCAGGGGAAGGCCGTCTCAGTCGCGTCGGGCTAAGTGGGGAGGTTGTGCGCAGGTCACCCATGGCTCTGCGGGCGGCTCCAGGCCCGACGAGGGCAACAGTCCCGGTGAGTCTAACGGGGGTGGGGCAATGTGAGGGAAGGTCATCCGCAGCAAACGTTGCGCCGGAGACTCACGGGTCAGCAGGGAGCCGGGACTGTTGACTCGCTGCTGCCAGTCCAGTTTCGCGACGCGGCGCCGACGGTCCCACCATCTGGTTCGCAAGCGATTGCGCGCTCTCCGACTTCGCGCGGCGCTGATGCCCCTCCAGCTTCGGCCTTCCCGACAACCTCCTTGTCGCGTGTTGCAGACACACCAAGGCGCCCCACCCCAGCATGGGGTGAACAGCGCCTGGAGTCGGCTGTTGGCAGGGGCAGCCGTCAGGCAGCCGCACAGCGGGAGGGGCCATCGAGGGGCGAGCGGCAGTGGCGGATGCGCAGCCACTGCCCACCGCGCCTCTCCCGCCAAGAAGCGGCCTCGCAGTGACAACCGCAACGCAGAGGGCAAGCGCAAGAAGGTTGGCAGCGCCTGGCTGGTAAGCGCACATAGCCCGTCATCTTCCGCTTTCTGAAGCACCAGCAGCGCCCTCGGGCTGTCTTAAGGGCGTACCCCAAAGCCACGGTATCTTTCGTGTCCAAGCGATTGGTGTTTGAAGTAGATTCTCGTCATCATTAACATGAAAATCTACTGGGTGCAAGGGTGGTAACTTTCAGCATATTTTTGGCCCAAGCAAGCTTCGTCCATGAGTTGCTCATTAAAATCCAATGTATGACGCATCAGAAATCCCTAACCCATCACATCTTAAAAATCAAGAAGTGCCTGTCGTTGATAATGCATTGGGAGCGGTGTATTCAATTGACGCCTATTACCTAACCGCTCAATCACCAAACGACCACAGCTTTTGGAAACTCAGGCGAGCCTCCCACATTGTCAAAAAGCGTGGCACAAACACCCCAAAATTCGTGCATGTGCTGTAAGGAAAGCATCACGGCCAGAAAGGTCAAAAAGGCTCAAAACAAATCTTTCAACATGACAGGCTGTGACTTGTCCTTGCCCGGGATGCACCCACTAAAGAGCCATTCTTTGCAAATAATTCCCAAGTACTGAATATTTTGAAAATTTTTGCCAGGGTTTTAGTGGCGTTTCCACTTTTCATAGGGAACCAATTTTGCCGCCATGTTTTTTGGTGCTTTTCAAGAAAGCGCAACTGCTCGGAATAGAATCGTATTTGTCAAGATTCTGATGCGCGACAGCAACAATGTTGCCTTCATCAGATAAGCTGTTCTGTAAATTTGAGATTCAGACTCTGGCTATATTATGTCAGCAGAATCTAAATTTCAGATTGTTAGAACTGGTGTTGGAAAATTCATTTGGGGAACATTGTCATAAGGTTATGTAATTATTGTACTTGCCTGAGCCAAGCTTCCTTAAAGGCTGAAATAGGATCTGCAGCTCTTTGCACTTCCACCCGCTTAGTATTCAGCAAGTTCCCTTTCACCTTGTCATTCTTTCGACCGTGGCACGGAGAGCGATACTGGCAGCTAATCTCACCTCCCTCGTTCTTGAATCCCATCGTTTTCACACATGCCATGGCATCGCAACCATGGGTCAGGCTGTCGCCTTGCGGGCTCACATTCCAAATATGACCTGCTCCACCTGGGGTGGGCAGCCATCGAAACGCTTTCCCTCAAAACTCACTTCGCTAGACAAGGGTGGCAGACACCCTCTCAATATTATGCATCCGTGTACAGAAACAAACGTTCTATGTCAGGCCCTTCGGAAGGAGCTGTCCGCCGGCTCCTCTCTGTGGCCAGCATGCACCCAAGCCCGAGTATTGAATACTGCTTCTCGTAAGGCAACTTGACAATATCTGTTTCCCATGTTTCACAATCTGTACTGTCATGTCCCCCTGCGACCCGTCCTTTTCCGGTGGCTCCCGTTGACCTCATGCCCAATGTGATGTGTATTTGGCCAATTTACCACGTCTGCGTACACAACGCCCTATTCTACACAACGCCCCAGCAGTTTCTCACTGCTCCTGTTATATTGTTGTACTGCTATATTTCGCATTCTTTCTATTAATAATCACCTCTTCCTCATCCGCCTGCTGCGACCGCGCAATCATCAAGGTGCAACTACCAATTCCACTTGTATTTGTGTCCCATTATAGTTCAATCATCTGAAAGCAAAAGAAACACTGCAGGGATAGTAGAAATGTGACAGGGCATGATTGCAAATACCTTGCGCACTAGACCTGATCAAGCGATACACAACTTGGTTGTACGCCCATGATGTAGGAACAATCTCAAATGGCATGCGAACAATGAATCAGAAACATGCAACACTGAGCGATATCCATGTCACATCTTGATTGGTCTGTGGTGTTATGCCATGTCAATCACCGTTTGTCAGTCTTAAATCGTTCATCAAATTTGATGAACGTATAAACGAAGCAGCAATACGACAAACAGGAAAACTAACACATCGTTGATGCTACACTGGTACCAGTAGGTGCTACCAGTAGCAAGAGGGTGAAACACACATTTTTAATAATATTAGATGCCCGCATTTAAAGCCATATTTAATCGTGAATACATGAGTGATTGTAAGTGCGGCAAGATTCACCAAACACATTAAGATTTGAGTTCACTCTGCTGTAAATAGCTGAGTTTAATGCATTCACGCAAGTACTTTGTATGTTTAAGCATATTTTATTACCAATATGCCCTCAACCCTGATGTACACAGCAGGATGCCCATGTCCATTCCTAGTTGGGACCAAGTTTTATGGGCATACATATTGCAGTGCTCATTGCATGCGAGTGAGCAAGTCCTACTCGTAGTTGTTGTCCATCGTGATTCTCACATTCAGCTAGCGCATTTGTGGCATCAAGTGCTGCTCTGAGTGGCGTTTCTTTAATGCACGCCTTTTTGATGGACCATGCCAAATCTCCACAAGAGCGGTGTCCTGATGGCCACAAGTGTCCAGAAGGGCAGTACAGCAGGGGTCCCTATATAGCGCTTCCCTTTGTGACACGGCCAGAAAAGGGCGCTGTTGGTGGCCAGGGTTGCTATTGTGTTAAGGGGGTACACTAAGCAGCCGGTGTAAAGGGTACCCTGGCCGCTTGCGTAGCGGGTACCCTGGCTGCCAGTATAGGGGTGCCCTGGGTGCCTGTATAGGGGGTACGCTGCACCCAACCTACCGGGCCCATGCTAGCTTTTAGCGCCAGCGACTTAGTCGCAGCGCCGAAGTCGCTGGCGCTGGGGAAACGGCGCTGCCACGGATGCGGAAGGGACGGACTTTCCACTTTTTTACGGCCTTACTCAGGCCGTGGTCGGTACCCGGAAAGGGACAGAAAGCGTGTCACGTTCACTGGCGCAGTTCCCAGGTGCGGCGCCGTGTGATGCCCGCATGAGTCGGCAGGCTGGGACGTCGCTCCACGGTCTTCTGAGCCCACTGCGCGCTGGATGTTGTGGTTTTCCTTCCGTCCGTCGATCGATCGGCGCACACAGAGTCTGGGGGCCGTTCCAGAGCGGAGGCGCGCAGTTGTGATGGAGTTCTGGTGTGGTCTCCGGCGTGTCGCAGGCCCATGGCGCGCTTCCGTCCACTCCGGAGGCGCCACCTGACGGCCAGCAGGGCAGCGGAGGTGGGAGAGGCGCCCAGACAACCGGCGGGAGCCCGAAGCAGCGCAGGGCGGATCGCGTTGTCAAGAAGGCAGTTCGCCGCTTGCAGGGCGGCAAGTCGGCTCCTTCGCAGGCATCAGCCCCACAGGCTTCTGCTTCGCAGGCGCCTGCTCCACGGCCGCCTCCAAGCCCCACGCTTGCGGCGGTTGGCACTGTGAGTTGCAGCGGGGAGTGCAGGAGTTTCAGAGACAGGAAGTGTCATGATTGCAATGCGGCCATTTTGGCGACGCCGCTGAGCGAAGATCCCTTGCTCGGGCAGCGCGAATCATTTTTTGCGGCCCCAAACGCCCTTGGCCTTGTGGTGTTCCTGACGCGTGGAATATTGCTCCATCCCAACTGCAGGCGACCACCACTGCCCAAGTCGCCAGGTCCACCGGGGGCGGCAGCAGCTTCTGGAGCCGGGCCGTGGCCAGCCGGCCTGCGAGGGTACGGTGCAGTGCTGGGAAGCGCCAGATCGGCAAGCGGGGCAGCGGCAGCAGTGCGGCCCTCTGTCCCCCGCCCACCCAGCAGGCGCGAGGGAAGATGCAGGACAAGTACAAGAGGCGCGTGGCGACGGGCAGGGGCGTCGCCAAGAAGGTCAAGAAAAACAACGCTGGAAAGGTAACTGAAAGCACCGACCAACCCGCAATCGCCTGAGCAACTCTCTTGAGAGTGACCGAGTGTTCTTAGAGCAGGGCGCCCCTGACCGCCTTTTCTCCTTTATTTTTCCGTTGCGTGCAGATGGACCGGGAGCCGATCATGTACGATGGGTGGGCTCCAGGCGTCACGTTCCGGGTGGAGAACGGCTGGTGGTACGCGGAGCTGCCCGTACCGCGACTCAACCCGCCAGGGCCTGAGGACTTTTTCGATGTTATCATGCACGAGGCGGACGGCACGCCAATCGTCCACTGCCAGGGTTGCATCCCAGGCAAGTCCGCGCTCTTTCCGGCTGGTGGCCCAGCCTCGCGCAGCCGCACCAATGCACCTGCGGCTCCTGCGCCTCTGACTTCTAAGCCATTCCGCTGTCTCACGCCGCACCTCGCCCGCGCTGCTTTGCTCGCAGGCGACCTGTACGGCGTGGTGCCGCGGTGAGCGGCTCGCTCCCCGCGCCTCCAATGCGCTGGAGGCTGGAGGCAACACGGAGGGGCGATCTTGGCGCCGGCACGGCTGGCGCATCACCGGGCGCGCCTGCACCGGGGCGCACTGCTTCGGGGCGGAGCGGCCAACGGGGGCTCCAGGGGCCCTCCGTGCCCTCCGCGCAATGCATGGGCGCGGCCACGGGGGGTTTCGGACAACAAACCTGGATGGGGATGTGGGAAGCGGGAACGGGGACGCGCCTTCATGGGGGTTTCGCAAATCGCGGCGGCCAAGTGACGACTCGCGTCACGCGCCGCAATGCGTCGGGGCCATCATCGGGGCGCGCCGGGGTGGCAGTAGACGTCTTTTCTTATGTTTTATTCTTGGACGGGTGGCCAGGCGGGCAGGCGGGCAGGCGGGCAGGCGGGCAGGCGGGCAGGCGGGCGTGGGATTGGGGGCTGCGTGGAGCCAGAGGTGTCCCACACGAGAGGTGCAGTTGGGGACATCACTTGAAAGGGGCAAAGGGTGCACCCTTCACCCCTGCTCGCCCTTGTTTCCCATTATGTGGTGGGAAACATTCCATCAGGGGCAAGGTGGCGCGTAAGTGTTGCAAGCAGCAGGCGAACTTCTGCCCCTTGTCCACGGCCTCCAAATGTTTGCGGATTCGGCACTACCGAATCGGCGGCTTGTGCTTTGGTGGACAATGTTGACATCCACCACAACGGCATCAGCGTGGTGGAGAAAGGCAATTGAGGCTCCTCATCATGGCTGGGGGCCGTCTCTGGTGTATCATGGAAGATAGCAAGAAACTTGGTAAGTTACAGGCGGGCATCTGGCAATTCCACTCATATCCTACCTGTTTTTCGTGCCGTAGCGATGCGATGCCATCTGGCGTCGGTAAATGAGAATCAGTTATTCGGAGTGTGAGAGAGCCTGAGCAGGTTGGTAGCACTACCAGTTCACGGGCATGGACAGATCACTGCGGAAGCTGACATTTAATGTCAACCTCAGCCTGACAATGACCACTACATTACTCACCAAGAAAAAAGGGACAAATAGCGCGTGTTCAAGCGTGTTAAAAATTTAATGGGTTTGTGTTATTTTTGTGTTCTTTAATGTGCAGAGCTTTGGTGAAATGTGTTTTGTGGTTGTTCGCAAAAGTGCTATTTGGTCCTTTTTTTCCTAGTGACTGTCAAGAGCTGCGAGATGCAAGGCCGTTTGGCTGAATTCCAGTCGTGCAACCCGATATAGATACACCCACTCTGACTAGGCATTCCATCGCATGGTTGTAGAACACGATTTTTCTACGTGCACATGCGCGCGAATGAGGTTGCAGATCGGGACGCGATCCGTATTTATGCGACCATATCTTCAGTCGCAATTGTTTCTGACGTGTACGCACACTTCACGGGCGCCACAGACGCCATCCCATTCGAATCTCGAACGGCGTCGTCCCTTATCCTCTGTTGCCTATTGTTCTGCCAGGGTTGAGTTTCCTTTCAAGCAACGGCGCTGAATAACTGCTAAAGACAGTGAAGCACGAAAAGAGGTGAGGTGAACTCTTGGGCCGGTCCCTTCAATGCAATCGCTATTTCGACCAATGTTCATGAAGAATCAAAAGACCCACTAGACGACCCTCGTGGCATGGCACAATGCTATCCTTCTGTCTCAATCACCCAACAGCAAAGTAGACAATGCTGCCACTCCTAACCTCACACGCTCACATGTGCCCAGGTCTGGCGAGGGACAGTATAATCTGGAAATCATCCTCTGGACAGAATATTTGGTCATATCCTCGTGATCTTGCACAGGATCGGACGTCGATGTTCATGACTCCTCTAATCAGTAAATATTCAGGCGTCATCTCGACGATCTACACTCTTCTGCCTGCCCGGGGGTCTCGCAGCCAAATCCGTGAGCCTTCCCCTCGAGGAGGGGACATATGGCGCAGCCCTAGTCCCCGAACTTTGCACTGTCGGTCGAGACGTGCCACGTCCAGTGGACTCGACACAGGCTCTCGACGGTGGGTGGCCTTGGGGTGGCACACTTTCCATGTTGGAAATGCCCAGGACCTGCGTGCTCGGACTGGACGGACGACCAAGAGCGCTGCCGACAGTCCGTACCTGGCGTGTATGCTGTCCGAACGGGTGCGGAGTTCCTGTAGAGGCAATGACCCAATTGCCTTTCATTGCTGTTTACGCAACGGATCCAAGGGTGAGGAAAGCGTTGGAGGGGGCCTCCACCGATGCTCGGTGTCCACAAAGACGGTGGCCTTTCGTCTTCCCGGGGGGCTCGATGCCAGAGCTGCGGCACGACCAACTTTCCCATCCGAACAGGCTGAACAGCGCCGAGTCTTGGGACTTTTCGTGCACCTGATGTGGTGAATCAACCAGGTGAGCCACGGACAAGCGATACATTTGTGTGCAGCATATATTTATTGCAAAAATCTGCGGAGAAGCGGATTACTTGCGAACCAAAGTGTCAGACAGGGATGAGGCGTTATTCGCGTTTCTCAAGCGTTCATGGAAAATTTACGAGACAGTGGCGGGGAGCGGCGGCACGTAATGAGTAGACCCTAGGGGTGCAACCCATGCAACTCGCATGGGCTTCCATTCCACTTCATGTCGCTGAGAAGCTTCGCAAACTTGCAGAGAATTCGCACCACACACAGCGACGGGGACAAACCAGATGTCAATGTTCACGAATCGTCTGCTCAGCGAGTCCAGCAGCCAGCGCAGTGAGCCCATCAACCGCCATTCCAAGGCACTAGCAGACAAAGGACCAAATAACACTATTTGCTAACACACATGCATGCAATTCATCGGTGTTCTGCACGCTGAAAACACGAAAACAACGCAAACCCGTAAAATTTGTACACGTTTCAACACTTGTTATTTTACCCTTTTTTCCTGGTGCTCGAATTGAAGCAGTATCCTTTTCCTTCCTTCCAGAAGCTCGGCCATATCCAAAAGCATGTCAATGAGAACGGGATGAGCGCAGGCAAAGCCCCAGGCGTCATCTCGACGATCTACGCTCTTCCGTCTGCCCGGGGGTCTTGCAGCCAAAGCCGGGAGCCTCCCCCACTTGGAGGGGGTTTGGGGCGCAGCCATAGTCCCCTCACAATGCGCCGTCGATCAAGACTGTCGTGCTCAGTGAGCTCAACACAGGCTCTCGGCGGTGGCCTTGGGGTGGCACCCTTTCCGCTTTGGGAAGGGCCAGGGCGGGCGTCTTTGGATTGGACGCACAACAGCGCTGCCGACGTTCTGCGTCTGGCGCGCCTGGCCGTCCCAACGGGGGCGGAACTACAGTGGGAGCAATGAAGCCCACCACTTTTATGTTGGCTTCACAATGGATCGTTGGGGAGGAACGCATAAGAGGTTGTGCTCGCAGTCCAAGAAGGCAGTGGCATCTTCTCTGCCCGGGGTGCTCGACGCCAGAGCTGCGAGCCTCCCCTCGGGGAGGGGACTTGGATTGCGGCTCGAATCCTCGACCTGCACGCCCCGGCCGTCGAGACTTGACACATGCCTCTGTGCACGTGCTCGCACAGGCTCTTGCCGGGTCCCGAGGTGGTGCCCTCCTCATTTCGAGAAGGCCCAGGGCGGACTTCATCAGGTTACGCATATGGACGGCCAAGAGTGCTGCCGACTTCCGGGTCCGGTGCGCATGGCTGTCCGAATGGAGGGCAAAGCTCCTATGGGGGCAATGACGCCGTCGCACTAGATCATGATGCGAGCAGTGCACCAGCAGCCATGGACGCACAGTGGCGTGAGCTTTGGGTCTCGCAGTCTCGGACGACAGCGGGTCGAACAACATGGAACGAGGCCGCATTGAGTCAGCATTCAGAAGTGCAACTCAAATACCTAGTTAGCACCCTGGAGCCGGGCAGCTGTTGTTCCTGGATTTCTAGCGCTGTCGCTCGTAGTTGACGTCTGACGCCGATATGGGCTTGGATGTGCAATGCGCGACGGGGTTGGGCCGCTGAGATACAAGAGTTCCTTAGCGCTGGCTGCTGCTCGTTGGACACTACTCGTTGAGTTTACTTCCATTGGGGTGCCGCCTGGGGAATGGGACCACATTTTGTACAGGGCCCACGTCGAGTAGGGGCATACTGTTGCATGACTGCGCATCTTTTCCCCATCATCAGTGGCAGGGAGGCCTTGACCGCGGACTCACCAGCCCCGAAGGCCATCGAAATCGATCGGCTTCCAAGGCGGCCACTCACTACGATATGGAGCTTCAGTTGTGTCTGTAGGTGGTCGAAATCCACCAGCCACACAGGCAGCGTGCTGCAGGTGTTTAGACGAGCAGTTTTGCACCACGCGCAGCAACATAGTTTTCGCTTCCTTGCGGACAATACCCCAGCCTTGCACAGCAAACCTCACGGGTATCCATCCACGCCAGGCTACGCCACCTGCATCTCACCAAACTCCACCACCACGTCCCGCAACTGTGAAAGAAGAGCTGCCATGTTCGCCCGGGGCGGCTCAGACACCATGCCCTTTCCCATCGCCCGTTTTCTGCGGCCGGTTGTAACGGCGCTCCTCCTGTCCTGTCACCCAGCGCCTCAGCTGCTCAGCTGCACTCAGCACACAAGGCGTTATCAACGGCACTTTATACAAAGTAAATTGCCCCATGCAACACATATTCTTCTTTCCCAATACTGAATATTCCTATTGTGGACTGTGCTTTCGACTTTCTGTCCCTTTAAAGGGACAGAGAAATTTCTCTGGGCATTGCTGCAAGTGGCACTGCCACAAAATGCCCCATGGCGCACAATTTCGAGAGTTCTGTGAACCGTGGCAAACTGCTGACATCATGCAGCATAATGCGCTAAGCGTTGAGCTGGGACAAAAAGCATTTGATGCGCACTGTGTCCCTAGGGCCATTTTCAAAATGCGGCGCTGGCGAACAAGTGAAGAGAACTCGCAGCTGGCTATATGTGGCATCCAAGAAAAAAGGGGCGCAACAATGACCGCCGCCGGCACAATACCGGGAACAAATTTCAACATGGAGATTCGAGTCCATTGCTCGCCCCTCGAAGGGCCTTGTGGCTCTAGTCCGTTACTCAGATGCCTTCCAGATTTGCTATCTGGATTCAAGAGTGGCATCCTGTAAGATAACTTCTTTTCGCATACAACATGCAATGCGCTTCACAAGGAAGAGAAATCGCAGACGCCAGCATGTCAAGCACCACATTTGTCAGCTGACAAATGTCATGAACTGTCAGGAATCATCGTCAACGCGTTGAGGGGGTGGGTCCCTCGCAAGCGAATCTGTGGAATGTAGCCGTTTTGGCAAAAATATTCGCAGGCAAATGGAGCGCCGAGGCCAAACGATAGGACGGCCGCGAAGCCAACCGAGCGCAGGCTCTGAAGTCCACTTTTCAAGCGAAGGGGCTCTGAGAGCCCTCGCATGAGCAACCAGTTGCACGTCCCCAGGGCACAAAATGGCACGAAATGGCGACTAAGCTGCGCCCCTCCGAGCGAAGTGTGGTTCCCTGCCCTCCTCGCCGCTGCCGCCTTGCACGCCCAGGCGGACAAACGCGCAGACAAGCGGCCCAGGGTCACACGATGTGGCTTCAGTCAACCCAATCACGCGTGGACGCGGCGGCACATTTTGCCGGCTCCGACAGGTTGCAATTCTTTTGCCAGAGTGTGTTTTGCTAAAGTGTCACTGACACCTTCGAGGGTCCTTCGATCCTTGTGTGACAGCTCTTCAAAAATAAATGTTAAAAATCATGATGATGATGATGATGACAGCTCTTCAAATGACGACTCTGGATATCCAGGGGACGTTGGGCGGCGTGGAGGTTGGCGCCTTTCTGGTGCTTCACTTCCAGGATGGAATTCACAGAACACAAAGCAATTTCAATCTGGTCATGGATCCTATGATACGAATTCGTCTCATGCATCCCTGCCACATGGCACATAGCCTGGGGAGCGACTGTGCAGTACTGTAAGCTAAATTCGGGTAAGGGAAAGCTTTTAAGTTGTGGATCAACCACATTCGGAGTAGAGGACCCTTATTCGCAGAGATCTTGCCCTTGAATCTTCGAACTTCGTCCCTAGGAATCGTTATTACATTTTGTCGCATTCAGTGGCACGCTTCAAGCCACATCGGCAAGGCATGAGATATTCGAGGAACATCGGAATGGCTCCATTGTGTTGAACTTTGCGATGGCGAACCCGCGAGATATTTTCATGGGTATCCCGAGACGCCAGTAGATGCTCTTCCAACGTGGGAGGTGCAGACGCCAGCTGTGCAAGTCACTATTGTTTTCTACAGGAGGCTGTGCACGTCACATGACGTCACAGGGATTCAGTTTACGCACATGGCAGTGCACGTGTTCAACAAGAGGCAGCGTACAGAGTGCATGACACACAGTCAACAGGGTCAATGGCGCTTGCACCTGTTTAGGGAGTAGCTTCGGTGCAACCCGCCAATTTGGTGCCGAAGATTTCCGCATGATCATTCTGCCAATCCGGAGGCAAGATGCTAGCAACCATTTGAGGACGGGCCGGAGCTTGGAGAAAGAACAACAGGGTAATAGCCAGTAACCTATTCAAAAGCCCTTGAGAACAGCCGAAATCCTGACACCAGGACATGCACATGGAGTAGCAAGCGCGAAAAATGCCATAAACTACCGTCCAATGCGCCGAGAGGGGCATCCATTCAATCAAAAACAACGAAATGCAGGAATCAAATGTACGCATAATGAAATCACGAAGCGGGCGACGCGAAGAGTACAAAGAACAGTAGCGGAATTGACGGCGGCGCCTAGCCACACACCTAGCGTACTGAAAACAATCAGGACAAGGGAATCCAGTGTTACAGCAACGAGCCATAGAGTCCTTCCACCCCACGCTTCCCAAACTCCCGGGCACAGCAGACCTCGAACCGCCCATCAACGCCCTCAAATCGGCCCCCAATTATGACCTCAGCTTCCCTTCCCGCCGCACGGGCATTCAGTGACAGCTCCCCACAGAGGCAGCGACTGCTACCGTCATTCATTCACCAAACTCGCGCGAGCCACATGGCCTCCAAACGCAACACGACCGCCGCTGCCATCAAAACCCAAAGAGGCCATCAACGGGCCTTCCTAGTTCGCGGCAATCTCCTCGCGCATGACCCGCGCCGCCTCCACCATGTTCTTCAGGGCCGGCAGGACCTCCTTCCAGTCGCGAGTCTTCAGGCCGCAGTCCGGGTTGACCCAGATGCGGTCGGCGTGGCCCTCCAGAACGCGGCTCTCCATGAAGGATCGGATCTTGCTGGTGATGAAGTCCACGGTGGGCACGACGGGCGAGTGGACGTCGTAGACGCCGGCACCGAGGTCGCGGCCGTAGCCGTAGGTGGCCAGGGCGTGGATCATCTCGTTGCCGCTGCGGGAGTTCTCGATGGTGAGCACGTCCGCTGCGCACACGGCGGGATTGGTTAGGCAACAAGGTGAATAAGGAACAATCTGTAAGGTATCCAATGAGTAAGGAATGATAAGTAAGGCATTTCCGGTCAATATCAAATGGAAACTGAACAAGCAGGAGGGATAGGGAAGGGGAATCGCAAACGATTCTCATTTACAAATGAAGATCATTTACAAGCGAAAAGGCATTTACAAATTATACTCATTTAGAAATTAAAAGTTCATTTACAGATGGAAATCTGAGGCCATGATGGCTCAGCATAGGCGGCCTCGTTGCCTGTAATGCCAAGACACGCATCAGAGTGAAATAACCCTTGACGGTTTCAGTGCCTAATTTGTGCTGGTTTGAAATCTTCCCCCTGCGCTGTGAGCTTACTGTGTTGGTAGAGAAACTTGCAACGAGTGCTTGCAGGCAAGTGGAGCGGATATAACCGCCTTTTCAAATTTGGGCATACCCATATGCACATTTGGTATACACAGCAAATGCCCGCACCACTGCCTTCACAGGCAGGAAATCTATCCTTCTGTTCCGAAGACGATGCATTAAGGTCAAATGCACTTCAAAAGACACTGGTGAGATACGGCGCGATGTGCATATTCAAAGGTGGCGGCAAGTGAGATGGGGTTCGTGTGCAAGGTCCAAAATCATCATGACGGCGACTTTGACATCTCCAGTGCAGTCGAAGAGCCTTTCACCGTGGCGATGCAACTGGTACGCCGCTCACCGTCCATCCTGTCGATGGCCTCGAGAATGTCCTGGAAGTCGCTGTAGCACATATGGGTGACGATCTGTGTCTCGGGAGCAGCGACGCCGCAGCACAGCCTGCAACGCAAGTCGTGTCAAAAAATGAAACCCATCCATCAACGGCACGTGGAATTCCAGGCCACGTTCATACCCCCCGTAATCAAACCCTTGCACAGAGCAGAACTGAAGGAAACAAGCCGTCAAGTTGCTCAACACAGTTCATCACTAACAACACAACTGTATGTTGCTAAGTTGGCACATTGCGTATATTGCAGTACGTGCTCATCAGCAATGTACACTGTACAAATGTTACATATGCGTCATTTCCATGATTGGTTCATGTGGGGACATTGAGGTTCATTGCTCGTATTTTCAGCTTACCTGAAGGCATCAACCGCCCATGACAGGTACGAATCCCATCTGGCCTTCTTCAAGGGCAACCCTTCGCGAATCGCCGGTTCGTCAACTTGAATGACCTTGCATCCTGCCTCTTCGAGGTCCTTGACTTCCTCGCGCAGCGCAAGTGCCAACTGCATGGCCTGGGCCTTGCGCGAGATGTCCTTGCGTGGGAAAGACCAGTTGAGGATTGTGACAGGACCTGGCATTGCAATCGCAGCACGTTTATTGCACTCTTGCAGGTGCGCAGATAGGGTGGATCTGGTCAGGAAACTCGATGTGCAAAGAGATCCTGAAAAGTTTGGGGACTTGCTTTCAACAGTCAAGTATGGGTCCATGCACTTCCCCAGTTGAAGTACATGCCATCTCGCCTCGTGCACGCAAAATGTAGATGGGGAGACGGCATGTACTGAGACCCAGGAAATTGCATGGATTCACGCTTGGCTGCTGTTAGAAAATCCCCTTTCATTCCGCATATTTCATAATAATTTTTAGCAATGAGTGACACAGTGGCATCACATCTGAGGCCGCTGTGTGTGTGTGTGTTTGCACATCCATGAAAGCATAGGAAAAACAGCCAATAGCCATGATACTGAAAATTGGCCATGCCTAATGTCTTGTATAAAAAGCATGTCCTACTACACATTTCAACTTCCATTAATGCACGCACCCACATAGATATAACGATGTCAAGCAGCGGCAATGGGCTAGCACAGTAATTCCAGCATATTTTGTGCCTTGCAGCACACCCATAATTCTTGGGATTAAAGATGTGATGATCTAAGGAACTGCATTCAAGATTTGGTTATTTAGCGGTGAGGTTCTCAAACTCCCTACCTGTGAGCATGCCCTTCACTGGCTTCTTCGTCAAGCTCTGGGCAATCTTGTACTCCACGATGGTCATGGCCTCACGTCGGTGGACATCGCCAACGATAACAGGTGGCCGGATGCAACGGGAACCGTAGCTCTGGACCCAGCCATTGTTAGTGAAGTACATGCCTTCAAGCTTCTGTCCAAAATATTCCACCCTGCGGAGGAGGAGATGTAAGCCTCGGCACTTGTAGCTATTCTACCGAACGCGATATCTCATGCACCAAGAACTGCAAGCCCCTCTGCCAGAGTTGAAGGTAGCGTCTGCGGTTCCCAGTACTAATTTGGACTGGATTCAAATCCTCGCAATAAAAATGCCTCAGCAGAGCCTGGTATGCTGTCCTGAGTTTCCCACAGCATCTAATCAAATGCCTTGCAGCACATCATCATCGACTTTTGTCGCAATATTTTCACGTGCGTATGATGTCACGAGAACAACTGAAAGAAACCAGACACAGCACCTCACTGTCCCATCAACACGCACAATTCTGCGTTTAACAAAATGGCACAAGAGTTTTCATATCCGCCAATGGATTCCAAATGAACGGCCACTGTGCAAACCCCTTGCGTTTCATTCCACGTATGAGCACACATGCTGAAAGAAGCGCCGGCCGCAAATAACACGTTCCTCACAACTCACATGTCCGTGCGCTCGGCCTCTCCATGCACAAATACATCCAGCCCAAGCGCCTCTTGAACGCCAATTGCGTAGGCAATGTGGCCCGTCATCTGGCATTTGTACTCCTCCGCACTGACCTCCCCCTTCTTGAACTTCATCCTTACGGACCGAATAGCGGACGTCTGAGGGAAGGAGCCGATTGTGGAGGTGGGAAACGCAGGCGTGCAGATCTGCTTGGATCGCCGCTCTGCAAAGGGCAAGGGGCGGTCGAAGAGCTTTGCATCAACTTCGACTTTGGTTGAACCCAGGACGGTCGCGGACTCAGGGACGCCCCCGCATGCCACCTGCGTTGCCACACTCCATCACACATGACTAATCCTGATAATCGTCCGCATGTGGCTTTGGTTATCAAAATGGGACCACAGCGCACACTGCAAACCTGAGGACTGCCTCGTGGCCCTGATGCTTTCCAGAGTGAATGCGACGTAAAGGTACAAATCGCCTCGTTTGTGGGTACCTTTGTTGTCCAGCCTTCGAGTCATTATTCCCTTCATTGAAATGCTGTCATCAACATTAATGCGCTACGGATGATCGACTGGATTCGTTGGAATGCCGTGAATATTCATGGCATTCCAATGCATCCAGTTGGCGTCTGCACTCACTCCGAAATAAAGGAAGTGAAGAAGAAAGTCGTGTCTATTTCAAATGGGTGTGATCACATGCAGTTTGGAGCAACCGTGGGATTCCTCAAAAGGTGCAGCTGAGTTTCATCCTACGTCAAATGTGTGGGCTGGTACGGACGCATGTGGTGGTCTTGGGTCATCGCTGGCCCTGGCTGTGAGCGGAAGGGGGTTAGGGGCCGCATACCTTCACGATTTCTGCAAGTTTCTCGACGGCAAAGGCAAGCCTTCCCTTGACGTCCTCAGGGAGGGCTTTCTCATCCTCCAGCGTGTATGGAAGGTGCTGCAGCGAGACGGAGGACTGGACGCAGATGTTTGTGATTCCGAGTGCCTGCAGCTCGGACAGAGCCTTTGCAGCAGAGCCCTCGCTGCCCCAAACGGAGCGACCGTCCACCACACCTGCACACGGGAAAGGGACCAGTTTCTGCAAGGAAAGCGGGAGCATGTGCCCAGCAGCCTGCTGCATGCAGCGCAGGGCTTTGGATGAATAAACAAGGAATGGACACAACAAGTGGTTATATTCAACATGCCGTACATCTGGAAATCTGGCAGGCGTTGTTACGACATTGATAGGCCATTGCATCAACGCCGCTCTGCAGGCACGAATTCCGAAGGTTCGCGTTGATACAAGAGACTATCAATGGTGCATCAAAGCCTGCCAAATTTCTGGCTGCATCTCCGGGCTGATAAATGGATCGTTGATGCAGCATTGCTGGAACACTGCTTGTTAGGGAATGCTGCATCAAGATGCCTTGTTGGAGGGTTGACAAACGCCGACGCCAAGAGCCATTGTTTCAAGCGTATTACACCAACATTGAGGGCCATTTTTTCAATGCCCCCCTTGCATCAACCCTCATCAACATTGCATCAACGCCTGCCGAATTTCCAGATGGAACTGAAAATGAACATAAAAGCAAGGCATTGCACAATTGGAGCGTGCTTATGGCCAAGAATCCATACACAGCCTGTGGCTATACCCAAGATTGGGAAATTGTGTTTGGTAGGAATTGATGCCCCTGCAGTGTTCTTACATCGAATGATTGCCAAGCAACATTCGTTGGCAGACCAGCATAGACCAGTGAGAGGCCTGCTTAACAATTCAGAAACAAGACAGTGCATTCAGCAGCAGCAGCATGTCAGCAGATAATAATCAACAACGGCCCAATTTGGGCCGCCCTGCTGCCACTCCAACCCAATTGAGCCCAGTGCTAGTGGACACCCAGGCCGTCTCGCTGTTGAGCATCACAACATAATTACGATCAGATGCTCAACGATGGGGCATCCTGCCCGTCCTCTTCCACGGGGTTCAATCTGGGTGGGTGTTGCCGCAAGGTTGCTCAGATATTTTGGACATGATAATGGGGATCTGAGGGTGCGAGGCGACCAAATTCATGGGTCCATAATAATAGACCCGTGAGCTTCATCGCCTCGCACCCTCTGATCCCCACTATCATGTCCATTATATCTGATGCTCGTTATCGTGTCCATTACACCCGATGCTCATCATCATGTCCACTACATGGGGACAGGAAACATTACCTGCCCCGAGCCTCTTGTCTTTCGGGAACCCGTGCTTCTTGATCATCTCCATGGTCTCATTCCCCAACTCAACTCCGGGAACACCGCAGAAATCCATGCTGATCGCACACACAGGCAGCTTGGTCACCCAGGCGAAAACGTCCTCCTTCATGTCATCATAGTACGTGACCAGGTTGATGGACATGCCGGCGCTCGCCAACTCCTTGTAAGCTGCCTCGCAGCTGTCCTTGAAGTCGTTGGCATTGCCGAAGACGAGGGCAGGCTCATGCATCTGCACCTCCGGGACACCAAGCCCCTTGAGCTCGGAAAGCAGCTGCTTGTATGCGGGGACCAGCTTGCAGATCATGGACGAGGCATCGGCCTTGCAGTTGGCCAAGTGGACGAAAGACACAGGTCCTGGTAAGGGTAGCGAAATGAGTTACTGCAGATAGCTGCATGCGCAGTGCACACCATGCTGCACTTGCAGCAGCAAACGCATGAGTTGAGTGATGAAGAACCTATTCACAATTCAATCCTATGAAAAATTGCTCAAGGGCATGAAGGAAATCGATATTGGGGCGGGTGGGACCGAGGAGAGCAATGACAGCGATCGAGGGGCAACTCCCCAGTGTCTCCCTCCCAATACACAGAATTTGAAGTCAATGTACTATTTCTGGGAGAAAATGTCTGCACTGAGGAAAGAAAAGTGTATGCGTGGTGTGCTCAAATGTATAGGTGGTGTATTCACCACACATACGTACATGTAGAAGAGGTAGCTGCCTCTGCAAATACAGTGGATAACGAAACAGCGCTAAATCACAAAGCAAATGTTATAAAACATTATCCACTGTGTTTGAACTTCCACCAGCAGAAAACAGCATTCTTGCGATGCCAACTGCAATGCCAGTCGACAAGAATTGATGTCATCACACCCACTTTACGCCATCGTAATCACTGTGACGGCACCATTTGTTGTCGAAATGGCATCGCAGTTGGCATCACAAACATGCCGTTTTGCCACCAGTGTTTCATCCAAAACGAAGAGGATGACTGCGCTCTGCTTGTGAGGCACCAGACACAACAACATGCCAATTCTGCCAACGAAGCGACCTACCGATCACAATGGGGACAGCGCAATCGCTGCCGACGACTTCCTGGCCCCGCTTCACCTGTACAGCAGAAAGGCAGCACCCACAAGTCAGCGCATTCCAGCTTCAGCCAGAATCATGACCGTGAAAGGAACCAATGAATTGCAGTGACCAACGGGCGAAAAACCTTCAGATTTGGACCAATTCGATGCACTATTCTTGAGTCGTGGTGCAAGCGAAGGAGACCGCCCGGGAACAGTTTTGTCCTCCAATCACATTTCAAACAGTACTGGGGAATATATCAGTCACAGCATATGCATTCAGGATGAGCAGCATCCTAGTTCACCTTTTCCAAGAGCAGGGAAAAGTCTGGCTTAGGCTCAGAGGCATCATCAAGCTCAGGCACCTGTTGCAACACACAACTGTGTCAGCATATACGCCTTTGCACGACCGAGGGGATGGGATTCCTATCGGAGACATGTCAGTGGCGATGTGGCACATGCCGATAACTTTGCATCAACATTTTACTGCTAGATTCACCGGCAGTAATAAACATGTGCAATCAAACAGTGCATTAGCATACAGACACACACATGTGCACAACGATGACGCTTGCAATCCATTTCCAGAAGTGCATTATTGCAGTTTTGTTCAGCTCGCCTGCTTCTCCATGACCGATTTCGATAGCAGGCCTTGGCGGGAGCAGCGCTGTAGCATTGTAGAGTGGACAATGACCCAATACACGGTGGACAGCAAATCTTAACACATTTGCTACTGCACGCACTGCTCTGCCGTTTCCAAAATGCAGTACCACATTGCACTCAAGACAAGCAGTACAGTTGAGGACGATGCGTCAAGTCTTGTAAAGACGTCATTATCTGCCAGCTGAGGATCCACCTTCCATTTTGTGTTAGTGGATCCTCGGCTGGCAGATGACCTATTCGCAAGCCTGGCATGTCTTCCTGCACTGCCCTGCTCATCTTGTGTGCAATGCTGCAGACCCTGAAACAGCATCAGTCCAACCGGCAAGTCATTGACTTGTCAGGAGGCCAAAGACAGCACTTGGTGCTTGTGCATCCATATTTGACTCAACCTCCAGCAACAGACAAAAAATGGTATGCGTCACGACACATAGCACACGATCGTGTGTGTCGTCAGCGTGTTTTTGGCACAGACAGATGTCACTGGTTACAGGTTCACTAGTAAAAAATCGGCCATTTTACACGTTGCAACAAAACATTTTGCAGAAAATTCATCACACTGAAAAGCTTTCCTATCAAAGCATTTTGCAAGTTTACAGACTGAGAATCAAAAGTTTCTGACAATGCCATGAAACTCAGGATTCTTATCAACATCTGCCAACCAATGTAACCCACCATGAAATGATAATTCGTGTCAAAGAACTTGGACATATCCAGCGCCGGAGTGCCCTCAGCACCGCGGGCCATGGCGAAGTATTGGTCCAGCGCTGTAAGGTGCTGCAAAGCATACCATAACAGGTTAAAACCAGGTACTTAAAATAATAGCATCCAAACAGCATGCAACACATCGCAGTGATCACTGTGGTTACATAAGCCCATGACATTCTCCATCTCATGTGCATGTGTTAGCGCAGTAAACTGCAGCACAGTCACCACATCTCAACAACAAGCTGATGAACAATTCATATCAATTGGTTTCAAAATGATATGAGGAATAGTGGTAGCTTGTGGGGCAGTTGTTGAAGTCGAAGCTACTATTACACTGCTGTACTTATCATCATATATGATAATGGCCAACATCTTGGCACCTGTCCATTGTTCGTGATGACTGGACGGATATTCAGTGGCTAGAACAACAACGTTGTTATTATAGTTGTTCGCTGTTAACATGGCAGACAAACAGCGCCCTTCAATGCCAACTATCCACCAGACTTGCCACAGGACCACGCAATGATTCGCACAACAACATAACCAGAACTGGTGCTTGCAAGCGCACAGCAGCCGTGCTTTGATATTCGCGGCAACTGACATCACCGTTTTTGGTGCGGACCTGCTCTCATCATATCAATGACGTTAACACAGAAAACATGACTGAGTATGTTCCCGGAGACACAGCGCTAAAGGGCCATTGCCGTCCACAGTCGCACTGCGCGATGCACCGCACTGCCGCGCACACTTCGCCCTGCCGTGAAGTTTGACCTCCAATGCCGGGAGGCGTTCCCCTTCCTGCGAATGTCCGATTTGCCAATAGGCCCCCGGGGGATGCCCACCTGGAACCTCGGCGGCGCCAGGCCGAGGTAGAACGTCCAGTCCAGCATCTGATCGTACAGCGTGCCGTCCAGGCCGATCAGCGAGACGCCTGTGCAGACAAACCGAATCAGGTCAACCAGGGCCCTGCCGCCACGGGGATCCAGCACCCAGCGCATGGGTTCTTGCCCGACCCCGCGTGGCCGTTTGAAACTGACCACTGGAAGCCTTCCGGCGGAATCAAGGCGTGCGCCAGCGACCGCGATCATGGCGGAGGGCGGCGGCTGGGTGAATGACATTCGCGCCCTGCTGTTGGGGGTTGAACACGTGGACTTCCGCAGTGGCTATGGAAAGGGAGCGCACCCGCGTCTTTCTGAGCTGCCCACGCCTTCTTCTGGACCTCGTTGGAGACGGCGACCAGCTCTTCGGCCGTGGAGTTGCCCTTCCAGTAACTGTGACAGCAAAGACGTCGTCAGGCCGCCCAGAGGGGCATCGACCTACACCCTTCCTGAAGGTTCCATCAGGGGCGCACGTCCAGCCGCCACATCCGCGCGAAGCGCCATCCGCACACACGGAGCTGATCGCTGGGGACGCAACTCGTTGTCCGGCGCAGAGCTGGACACGAGATCGGAATCCACTGTGCGGACACCCGTTTGGCTCACCTCTCGAGGGCGCGCTTCAGATCTCGGTTCCTGCCCATTCGCGGGAAACCTGTTCGGCGGAGGAGAGCGTCAGGCCGATAGCAACAGGTGGCCCCCGCGGAGCGCCAGGCAGCTAGCACAGAGGCGTCAGCGCGGCACTCCCGTTGCCCTCGGCGCTGGTGCACGCAATTGGACTGGGCAACGGGCTGGGGATTGCAACAAACTAGGCCGCAAACGGTGTGGACGCGGCGAGTGGCGCCCACTCACCGATCGTGGATGTTGGGAACCCCATGGCTGGAGGTCAGGCGGGCGTAAACGGAGCGCTCAGAGGAACCTGCGACAGCACAGGGGGGGCGTGACCGTGTGAACCGCCGCCCTGGCGATCGAGGTGCGATCCTGAGGAGGGCCAATGCGGCGGCTGAGTCGAGCGCGGATTGAAGAAGCGATGGATATGGGCGGGCAGGAGGGTGGGGGCAGCCAGAGCGGGGAGCTGGCGATTGCCCCCAACGATGGCGGGAGGGTGGCCGTCGCTGCTGGACGGGGACCACTCACCAAGGAGCGCAACAGGGTGGCGGCTCCCGACGGAACGCTTGGGTGGAGGGCTGCCTGTGCGATCGCCAAAAGTACTCCGACACCGGCAGGGCTCGTCCTGTCGCCCTATTTGACGTGCAGGGAGTTTGGACTCGCCATGCCCTGGGCCGTCCCATCGCGATCAGCGACTGGCAGACCCTTGACCGACATCAGTCGAGCCGCATCAGTTTTTCCTGCATGGGAATGGTCCCCAATCGCAATGGATGCGTTGGCCAGAGGTGGGAATCTGACGCCGCAGAGCGACAGTGTTGTGGACATCTCGCCGCATCGGTGGCCTGTGGTTGCCCGGCGGACGCCAGTCTGGCCGCGATCCGTTTCTGCCGCAGACGCCAGCTCCGTCTGTCCACACGCCCACCGTTCATGGTGTGCTCAGCGCCTGCTGTGGTGATGCTCGGGCGATGCGCACCTTCAGCGGCTGCCTCCGTGTCCACGTCAGCGCTTGGTTCAATTACTGGCCATCCGTGTCTCCGGCAAATTGATTTGTCCGATAGGATTGGTGCTGACGCCAGCGGCTGATGATTCTGCCCGTGGTGTTGTTTTGGTGCGGATGGTGAAGAGGATAACTTAACCGGGGATCGAACGGGGTACTTCTGATGGGATGTCCCAATGTTCTACCAACCAACCGGTCACGGATATGGAAGAGTCCAACCCCTTGATACCCTTCCACCCCCAACAGGCGTGCAGCGAGGCCCTGCAATGGCGCCACCTGGGCAGAGCAATCCGTCTACCAGGTTGGACTTGGCACGGTTTTCTACTGCATTTGAATATCATCTGATGCAGGGCAAATTGGCCTGGGACGTTGAACACTCCGGCGCAATCAACAGGCTCATAGCGTTGGGCGCTCCTCAGCATATCATCCCCAAAAAATAAAATGTTCCCCAGCGCGTGTCTGCAAGCGCCGTGAAGGCGGGCTGGGCGTTATAGATACAGTGTAAGCTGCATTACTGCTTGTGGAGTGTTGTGCAAGTGTATTGACTATGCACCATTGCAGAGAAGCGAATATCATGATTTCCAATTAATTGGCACTGATGATCATACACCGGACTACATTCACATACATATGTTTATGGAACCTATGCACGGTATGCACGTTCCATACATAATGTACCGATAACGTACATTTTGATGCACAACGTGCATTTCGGTAAGTAATGTACCGAAATGTACCGAATCTCCCTGGGTGTGCTGGGAGAGGTCAGGCACCCATCGTGGTCGCTTTGGGTATGTAATGGCCCGCGTGTTGGTGCAGATACCAAACACGAAGGTCGGTGCAGTTTGACAGCTGTACGACACATTGAGAGAAGACAGAGATTTGAGGCTCTTTGAATTATGCAATTGGCACACGTCTGACGCTTGATTTGCATCACGACTTCCATCACGCCAATCAGTCATCGCACCATTTCACCGATCGCGAGAAAGGCCTGCCGCACACGCCCAGCGCTCGCAAGCTGGCGCCAGCTGCATGGCTGGCACCAGTTTGCGAGTGGTGGTCCGCTGTGATGTGCTGCATGCTAGCTCTAGAGCTTTAGCCCACGGCTCCACACGCCAACACAGGCCCACCAACATATGAGCCGCGAATTTGGGAAACGGGCAATCTTTCACATGACAAAATGCTCGCTGCATTAGCAGCCAAAGCACAGAAAATGACAACGATTCAACACCAAGCGATGCCCTTCTTTTCATGAAAGCTTCTATTGATGGTATCAGATATCCAGAAATCAGCCGCTTTAACCTGAGACATGCTTCTCAATATTTCTAGTGTACGGAACATCTTGCCATTGATGCGAGAACTCAAGAGCCAAAACCAGCGTCATTGCTTTGGAACTTTGAAATTTGAAATCGATTTGCATTCATCGATTACTCACAAGCAGGATTGTTATTTACGCCGTAAACACAGATCGTATTTATGTCTCTACGCGTAAAAATGGTTTTTACGTTTTTACCCGCAAAAAGGTATAAAAATACGTAAATACAACGTAAATACAGCCCCTTGTTTATAAGAAACTACATACAGCCTTCGAATGTCCGGGGAGTAGCAGCCAGATGCGCTGTAATGGGCAGCAAACGAACTTTTTTCCACGCCATCGTGGTCCTTGCCGAGTGCAAAGTCGGCGCTGTGTTGCGGGTGCTCGGGGAGGTAGATGACTGAT
Organism: Ostreobium quekettii; assembly: GCA_905146915.1. Lineage (NCBI taxonomy): Eukaryota > Viridiplantae > Chlorophyta > Ulvophyceae > Bryopsidales > Ostreobiaceae > Ostreobium > Ostreobium quekettii. The sequence continues at coordinate 81,414 of CAJHUC010000725.1, read as the reverse complement.
CATTGTGCGTGATTTTATCGTGTTCTATCGGTATCAGAACGAGCCGTAGAAAAGTAAATACAGCCGTAAAAATGGCCCCTTTTGCAAATTTACGTTTTTACGCATAAAAACGTAAACGTAAAAACGTATATGGTAGGCCCGGTAAAATGCAAGGAAATTTCATGAAGGCTGGAGCGGTTTTGATATTCTGGAGTATCAATATATTTTCAAATAATGTCAGTCATCATATGACTTGTACTTGCATCTCCCAGCCCCATACCGCCTTTTGCCGGGAAAAAATGGCAGATATTGGATATGCATATCCATGAGATGGCCAAATATCAGGATAATGGGGACCCTTATCCTTGGATATGGCCAATTCCCCATCCATGTCCTTGCCGTATACAGGTCATGGAGGCTCCACATCCTACATGTGGACTCCACACTGTGGAGCACCCTTATCAAGGATACGACAAATACTGGATATGTATATTCAGGATATGGGGACCTCCCATATCCAAGTCCATATACAGGATACGGATTCTTTACCGTAGGGAGTGTGTTGAACTCATGGCCTGTGGGGGTACGTTCTCCAAAGTACTGGGATCATGCCGACCTGAGGAACCGAAACTTCCAGAGGTAACGCCCATTTGCCTTTCCTATGTCTTCCCTACGGTTAGGAAGGCTCGGGCATGGATGTCGTGGCTCAGCGCACGCTCTCGGTATCCGTGCAGGATATGTGGCCGTCTGTCGCGTAGCGAGAAGCAGGCGGGTGTGTGCCAAAACGCACAGTTTCCATTGATTGGGCCCTGGGGGGCGCATGTGTTGCATTTGATGTGCAGGAATATGTTAAAATTGAGCGTAGCCTGTGTAAATGCATTTCCATTCTTAGGAATTCGAGCGAGTCAGAAATTCTTGTATCACTTTCAGCTTTGGCAAGATGTACAGTCCCTATTCGTCTTTGCCATTAGAAAAGTCAAGAAATGTGCTGAAATCAACGGGTGAGCACCCAACACCCCTTTGGAAAGCATCTGATCACGAATATAGACTTATTGGTGGCAGTGACGATGACAACGCGTTGTCCGTCTGTGGAAATGCGAGTGGTGCACCAATAGCGGTTTCAGGGTGCTTGACGCCAAAATAAGGCAGTGAGCAGTGGCAGGGGTAGTGTCGAGACTCCTTGGGCCGGATGTTCTGCAACGGTACTGAATTCCACATCAGCAAATTTTCTGATCAACTGGGGGATGCAACCTAAAGCGTTTGAGCTGTTCAAGGTTTTGTGACTGATTTTAGTGACCGGTGCACGTGTCTAAGATACAAGAACTATGGAACGCAGGCAGATGAGCACTGGGATGGGCAGTGGCATACCTTTGATTGGTATGATTACAATGCATCCACCGCTCCTGGCGCGACTTGTTTCAGGGGGCTCAATTCAGTCCTGTACTTTGATGATTGTGGACCCAGCAATCTTCCATCTGCAGAAAACAAAACCTGCCAACGGCCATCTGACACCAGTGAACATCGCCTATCTAGTATTTCGCAGCCTGTGCGCCTGCCATCCCCACTCTGAAATCGAGCTGCCATTGGAAAGACCCCACGCCAATGCACCAACAAATGCTGCACCAATGTGCACAAGCTCGCCACCCCAATGAAAGAGCACCTCCAGACCACAAATTGGTTGAGTTGGCCTCGGATCATGGTTGCCATTTTGGCGTACCTGAGTCAGGCACGCCGCGTCTCATTTCCAGATGTCATTTGTGTTGCGCACATGCCGTTCACATCAACAAAAAAAGCGGTGACTGGGGTGGGCAACACGAGAAATGAGCAAGTATCGGCTGTTAGTATGCACAGCCGGGGCACTAGCCGAGGACTTGGCATTGGCCTGTGCCGGTTGCGGACGGGGCCCTCGCAATGGGGAAGAAGCAGCACGCTAAGGACCGGCTGTATTTAACGACAAAGGAATGGAAGGAGGAGTGGGGTGGTGCAAAGGCGGCGGGCAACGTGCAGCTCACGAAGCTGCCGTTTCATTGCTGCGCGATCAGCTTCACCCCCTTCGAAGACGCGGTGAGTGCCAGGTCGGCAGGATGGGCGCCGAGGCAGCTCTGCCTGATGAATGCGCCATGGTGCCAAGAGGCTCGTGGGGAAGAGTTGGCTAGCGATTCTCGCAAATATCTTCTGCGGTTGGGGTCGCTGTTGCCTTGTTGTGTGCCGCTAGTGTTGCGTGCCCGAAATGAGCATGCGGAAACACAGCGCCCTTCCTCAACGCTGGTTCTCGCCATGGTGGGTCAGGTGTGCACAGCGGACGGATCAGTCTTCGACATCGTGAACGCCGTTCCGTACATCCAAAAGTACCACCGCCACCCAGTAACGGGGGAGCCCCTCGAGTTGAAGGATTTGATTCAGCTGAAGTTCCACAAGAACGCCGAAGGATCGTATCACTGCCCCGTCATGAACAAGGTCTTCACGGAGCACACACACATTGTGGCTGTGAGGACCACTGGCAACGTGTATTGCTACAAGGTGCTGTGGGCTGGGGTTTGAGAAACATGTTTTTCCGCCACCCAAAGGGAACTGAACTGACGTTCACACATTCTGCGCGAAGCACCAGAGAGTGGGCGCATTGCATATTGGTTCATCAGCGTTCAGAGCATGGCGAATGGGCCCATACAGCAAATGCAGAGAGCAAACGAACATCCGAAGCAATCAACATACACATCCTGAGAAAATTGCTCTTTTGACGCTTAGAACTGGTGGATTAGCCTCCGTCTGCATTTGGAGATCACTCAAGAGCGACGAACATCACAATGAAGCAAGCATGTAATAATTTTGCTGGAAACTTTACGCCAGCATGCAGCATATGTCCATCCAGTGCCGTGAGATCTCCGAATGTGTCCGCAACCTCAAAGATTGTCTCCTGATTGGGGCCTTTTTGTCCACTTATGTCAGTGTGTGCATGAAAACAGCCATACAGACAGTGGCTCTGCCAGTGCCAGTGGTCGCGTCTTGGGCACCCCTGTTGGGACCAATAGCCGGGATTGAGTTTCAAACAGAGTGCATAATGGCACCTGATCATGACCAATTCAACTGGCAGCCGTGATCGGTTGATGTTGAAAGCAAATCCAACATATCAGCAGTGTGCAACAGTCATACAACAGTATACTTCGATGCATGGCCTGGTGCAGGCGATTCCATGATGGTGGGTGGGGTGGCTGCCAGGGTGGCTGCGGCAGTGGCTGCGATTGTTGTGGACCTTACAATCCTGGTTTGCCTTGTGGAGACCTAACAACACAACACGCTTTGATGCTTCACCAAAGCCGGTGGAAGGGAAATGTTGGGACCATGAGCGTGTAGAAAAGTACGCAGTAAGCGTTGGTATGGCTGAGTGTGTTGCATGTGCCAAAACCATGAGTAAGCAATTCTTTACACCATTCTGGCAACATTGAGAAGGGCCAATATGGAGTCCATACAGTTTTTGGTGTTCCTGTTTGCAGTGAATGGTGAGAAGAAGTGCCTTTCAATCCCCCTGAAGTCAAGGCAGGAAATAGTCAGGAAAACCGAAGATGAGCTTCCTGATCCTTGAGCACAGTAAACACTGGTGTGCTTGCTCTGCAGGCTGTTGATGAGCTGAACATCAAGCCAAAAAACTGGAAAGATTTGCTGACTGACGAACCCTTTCATCGAAAGGACATCATCCACATACAGGATCCTTTGAAAGTGAGGGACGTCAGGGAGTTTGACCACATAAGGAAGAATCTGATTGTTGAGGAGGAACAGGTAGAACGGATTGCTGGGTATGGGGTGGGGTTGTTGTTGGTTGGTGGGTGGGTAAGCAGGTAAGACGGGGAGGAGCGGGTGTTGGGAAGGGGGGTTGGGGGAGGATTGTAGCGAATGCTGCTGCATCGTGGCGAGCACTTGCACCCTTTTTTTGCAAAGTGGAAAAGGAATATTGATGGTGCATGCCCTCCCCACAGGAAGTTCCAGCAAGTGTTCCAGCAAATGCTCTCGGGTTGTGCCAAAATGGCGGGGTTAATCTCACATGCTTCTCTCACGTGCCAAACAGAACAGTATTGCGAGGGATTGTGTGGCCCTTCCAAGTGGCACCAGTGTCAAAGAACTGCTAGGGTCCAGGAAGTACGCTTGTCCTAGGATGTGCTGAGGGTAAATAGCAATGACGTCACAAAAGAACACTTGTGTACCAACGAACCAAGAACCCCCGCACCATTGTTACTCTGTATGCACCTCTGCTGACACCAGGTTCCAGGGGCACTGTAAAGACAGTGGTGGAGCAGGTACGTGAAATGTATCAACTATGCATTTTTATTTTTGGATGGCTGTCCAGAATCAACACAGCTGGATGCTAGTTTTAACAATAGTTCATCCTGGCACCCAGATTGAGCATCAGTGCTTGTCACCCCTCCAGCAGCTAAGAAGGCACATAATTGCATCTCAACAGGGCTGTTGTAACAACTGCACACTCCAGCCTACCTTTCACATAACATCCATCAGGTTCCTGTCAGTCAAAGAGGCAATGTGTGGGTCCATGTCCACAAAGCCTATTGTCCCAGAGTGCTGCTTTTGGTGCTCGAGAATGATGACAGTGGCACAGTGCAGCACAGCAGTGGGGTGCACTGCAGTGTGGCAGACACCACAGAGCTGCATGGCAATTCTGAGACCCCTTTCTTTGGCGACTCTCAGGCTGACGAGAAAGATGTGTTTCGGAACATCAGTGACGACACCAAGAGAGCACTGGAGTCTTTGAACACAGCTGCTTCTCAGGCTGCTTTCCAAGCTGGAGGAGGTGGCCGTCACGCACAGGCAAGGCAGCTTCTTGCGGAGGCTAACGCCAAAGAGAAGGCCAGGAAGGAGGGCAAATCTGACAAAGTGGCAAAAACAGGTACATGTGCCATGCATGGTCAATTTGTTTGCATTGGGATAGACACTTTGCAGATTCTGAATACTTTTGCACAGCCTCACAGTTTCGAGGTTGATGAAATTGCGGGTCAGCTCCGTCAACATGCAAGAGCAATGTTTCATTTTTTTCAGCTTGAACTAGTCCAGTCAGGACAGAACTAGACCATGAAGAATCATATTATACAGTCTGAACAGCGTCACGCAAGTCGAGTTTAACCAGAAAAGAACTTGCGTCACTTCTTGTCTTTTTAAGGCGATGGGGGGACCTTGGAGAACAAGAATTGCCCATCAAGTGCTGAACGTTATTGTCCATTGTAGGTCAAGGAGACTGGCGCTTGCAGCCACCTGAGAGACAACAGCTGATGCCGATGAAGCCAGGGGCGTCAACATGGGACACTGACGATTACACCCAGCCAGAAAGCAAGTCGAAGAAACGAAAGCGACTGGCTGCAGCTCAGGGGGAAAATGCAAACGAGCCAGCTAAAGCCAAGAAACCCACACCTAAGGAACTGTATGAGAAACACGTGAAATACGTGGAAGCTAATGAGACCACCGGTAGGTACTGGTGTACAACAACTGCTGCAGAATGCTGTGCGTGTGAATTGTAACTTGAGAGTTTCATTGCTGTCCTATTTGACATTTGGTGGGCTTTTGGTGGAGACTTTGGATGGGACTACAATGCGCTTTACTTCCAGAAATATAGGAGCATCAATGTCACAGACCTGACAAGGGGAAGGTCGTACCACATCATTTGCACCAAATGCGCTGCATGCTAACCCAGAAATCGTTTCATCAGGTGCCATGTCTCGTGCATTCACTTCGACGGTCATGGCCTCGACCACAAAGAGTGAGAGACGACTCATACGCCTGGACAGGAATCCCAAGAAGAAGGGCTACTTGCGGATGCACACTAGCCTGGGCGACCTGAACATCGAGCTCCATTGCGACATTGTCCCACGGACATGTGAAAATTTCCTTGGCCTTTGTGAGATGGGGTATTATGACGGGGTTGTATTCCATAGAAGGTAAGAGGTTGTGATTGGCACTGTGTAGAAATGCAAGCTCATGCCAATAGAATCCCACCTCGCCAATGGAGGTTACTGCAGTGTGTACTTATGTGCACCTCTTGTGTTCAGCATAGTGATAAGGTCAACATCAATTGTGCTCTTTCCGATGGCCATATGAAGCGCAAATGCAGTTCATAATTGTCAAGTTGTTTTGGTACTGGCAGGTTGCTTTTATAAATTGGGTGACTTGCTCTTCTGTGTAACGTTGCCATTTTGAGGCCTTGAGATCAACTCACTGCATCACACAGATGCAAATCTGCTTGGGGGCAAGGCTAAATCTTGGAAATGGTAATCTTTGCCATGCTGTGGCCACCAGCATCCTTGCGGACACGCAACCGTTGCATCCAGCATTGCATTCTTGTCGATTACTTTAGGTGCAGTGGAAGTGCTTTTGCTGACCAGGCAAACAAGAGTTTAAACATATTCCTTGCGCATTTTGGCTCTGCAGCATCAAGAATTTTATGGCTCAGGGAGGTGACCCTACGGGAACAGGCAAGGGAGGTGAATCCATCTACGGGCCCACTTTCACGGATGAGCTGGACTCTAGGCTCACGCACTCTGGCCGTGGCGTCCTGAGCATGGCGAACTCGGGACCCCACACCAACGGCAGCCAGTTCTTCATACTGTACAAGTCAGCGCATCATTTGGATTTCAAGCACACAGTCTTTGGCAAGGTTGTGGGTGGCCTAGACACCCTGACTGCCATGGAGAAAGTCAGTACCGATGACGAAGACCGACCCACTCAGGTGTGTTGGATTTCAGCTGCATTTGTCAGAACAAACATAACTCTGCCTCCTTTTCATGTTGTGCAATTTTGGTGCGAGCGCCACGGGAAAAGGGCAAGGGCTTGTTTGTCACAGCTTTGTGACAACTGTAAGCCATCGAAGTTGGCGCCACTATTTACCCAGGCGGTGGTTACCATCGGTGGATATTCTGGATGTTCATTATCCTTCATGGGGGTGATCATGGGCGAGCATCAGTTGGTCACGTGAGAGGGTGCTGGTCCACTGGCTGCACATCAAATTCATTGTCTGTGGATATTGGGCTCGTTGACAGGGTGAGCTGCTTGTCGTAGCGGGGCGGCATTTCTCGACAAGACGTGGACTCGTCTTGCCTTTTGTAGTCATTTTAATCCGCCACCAAAGCGAAGAAACAATTCACTATCTGGGCTTGCTTCTGTGGATTCATATGCCATTGGAGTCTACACGTGCCATGATATGACAGCCACACGGCCATGCGTTGGAGGAACGCTTGCGGCTCAACAATGTTTCTACTTGACGCGGTGGGGAACATCTGTTGAAACATCCGTGTGATGTATCGTCCATTTGCATTGATACTGGTCTGTGTCATGCTGGTGTCGCTGCGCTGGGCAGTGGTGTGACATGCTTGCGGCGAATTGACCCTTGCGTTGCAATGTGAGAGCCTACTTTCCGCTGTGCAGGCGATCACCATCACCGGCGTGACAGTATTCACCAACCCATACCGGGAGATGGAGGAGCAAGAAGGGAAAGAAAAGGAAGACGAAGAACGCAAGGCGAAACAAATGGAAGAGGACGATCGCAAAGGCCTGTGGTTCAGCGATCCGGGGCGACAAGCCCGCCATGAAAAAATGCAGTCCTTGGCAGACTTGAAGACGGGTGGGTCGGAGGTTGGTCGATATTTGAGAATGCCGGCATCTTCTTCTGGGCTTGGCAAGGCTCTGGATCATAATCTTAAAACCAGTGAATCCAACGGTGGAAAGGGAACCGAACACGAGCAGAGAGATGCCGGTGGGCAGGCGCCCAAGCAGGCCAAGAAATCTGGCAACGGTTATGGCAATTTTGACAATTGGTGAGGTCGCCAGCAACGGTTCAGCGTTGGCACATGCATTTCTTTTCATGATTGGTATGGTATTTAATTGCATGGAGTCGAGGGGTCCGAGCTGGCAATGTGAAATGACTTGGAAAGCACGAAAGTACGACGACATCTGCATCTGCATATCATGGACGAGGAGGCATGTCAACCATGTTGCCACCCGGTGGAGGTGGATGCAGCAAACGGTCGCCACCCATGCCCTCCTGCCTTTCCACTGTGAAAAGGAGCCACTACAAAGGCAATTCCTCTGTGGACCGCTTGGAGAGTCCAATTGCGAGCATCAGTAAGATTTATGCCTCGTACGTGCGGTTGACGTGTGCTGCCATCCCTCGTGGTGTAGTCGCTGCTGCTGTGTTCTGTCCTTTCGAGTTTGCAATTCCCTGCACTACATCGCCGCGCACACAGAAACTCCGCCGTCTCTGCATAAGTAAGCTTTCAATCCTTCGTCACTCGATCAGTGCTCCTCTTGGTCCGTTGCCCGCCTTTGGCGGCACTCAAGTGCTGCGTCTGATACACAACCCCCATGGCGACGATTAAGCACATGACCAACATCTTGAACGGCAACGCCCCTGGATGGCGCACTTGCGCGTAGCCATAGTAGCCGTTGCGTGCACACAGGATGATGTCGTTCAGGCCGTCCCCGTTGAAGTCCACGACTTGCAGGGGCGACACGGGAGGTACAGGGAAGTCGAAGCCATCCAGTTTGTGGCCGCGTTCGGAGTACACCGCAGCCGTGCGGCCGCCAGCGACCAGAATGGACGTCGGGATGGCGTGGGTCCGGAGGGGGAAGGCGATGAGCGTGGGCACGGCCTTGGGCGCGATCCAGGCCATGCCCTTGGAAGGGTTCCAGTCTGTACCCGCACTCACCTGGCCACAGCTGCAATCGCTCACCACCACACGGTACACGGGCTGGTCTCAACCAGCAGCAATTCACACGTGATGTTTATGCCACTGGTCCCACAAGGAAATCAAGGCAACAGCATATGACCCCGTTTCCACCGCACGATTCATCACCAAGGCACGGCTTTGGAAGTTTTGCCCTCAGCAACATTCTGCCATGGAAGTGCGACATGCAAAACTGTGCAACGCTGAGAATTCTGTGCCACAGTGCGACCCATCGGGTGCATTCTTCTTGCCCATCATTGTTTGTCAACGCGTGGATGTTCTCATGCATCTGGAGACCTGTGCGCCCTATTCCGCCAAGGATGAGAGACTTAAGACTGTCGCTTCAGGAATGTGTGGCTCTCACATGGTGCGTTTGGCCTCTTAGCAGCATCCACAAACAGGCAATGCCGAACCACAGAGAGCCAGTGTCAAGAGTCGGGTGACAGCAAGGAATTGACGGTGGGTGAAGCGTTGTGCAATTCCAGTTTGACCAGGCGGGTCAGCAGGGATAGCTCCAGTGCATGCACGGGCACCGCTGCACCATCCCCCTACCTGCCACTGTTTGTTGCCATTTGCGTTCAATGCAGTCAGTTCGCCACGGCTGTTGTGGAAAAGGGCGTAGCTGCGTTGGCGGTGTCCATGGCGGTAGTGCCCAGTGGAGGATGGAACAGGCAGGATTGCGGGAGGGCCCACCTTCGAAAACGGAACCCAAAAATTTAAACTTCAGGAAAAAAGAACGTCCAGAACCCAGATATGAGGCAGTATGGCGTCGCCCCAACGTTGAGCCACACACATTCACAAGCGCCAACTCCGTGCAGAGCAGCAAGCGGGGATTTTCAATTCCTTGATCATGCAACGAAGTACAAGGATCTTTCGAAAATCCAGCCGGGCTAACAATTTCTTCAGATGTTCGATCACTCATATGGAACGTTGGAGGCAGTCCATTCGCACCGATAGTTGTGTGTATGCCCTCCTTGCCTGATACAGAGTCTTGCTTGCCCCAGAAGGTTCGGGTGGGGACTTCAGTGATTGTAGTATAGTGCCCCAGCTGTTCAGAAAGCAATCCAATAGCAAAAGCACATGGCCATTTACTCATACCTGTATTGCCTTCTGTCGTGGCTTCGGCTGCCACACAGCACCTGCCTTGCCAGGACATATTGACCCATTGAACAGGGGCTGCTGGGGGGGTATCCCAGAAGTGGCTACTGCCCAGCAGTGTGACACATGGCGATGGCCCGCGTCCCCTTGCTCTTCAGGCCCATGGCTCCCTGCAGCAGATGCACTTGTCATTCACCAATCCTTTAAGCGCCCAGTTACTTGCAGACATGGCCAACAGCCGTGGGAATGCAGCCTTGTTGGAAGCGGGTGCCGAATCGTCGGGGGACTGACGGCTTTTGTCCGATGCACAATGGTCAAGGCCAAATGGTGCCATCTGCTCCCACTACTGACCATCTGCTCCAAACCTGCAACCCTGATGGGTTACTATAGTCACAAGCTCCTGAATGCGAATAGAAGGGACACTACAATGGCTGGGATTCTCCTGAAGTGAGTAATTGGCCACAGCAATAAACGTTCCTGGGGGGACCACCTGAAAGCGCAGCACAGCTCAAGACTATGGGAATAGGTCCTCACCTGTGGCTTGTATGTGGTCAAGTACACCATCCCCATTCAGATCAGCATGCAACCCTCCTTCAGGCAGATGCAGCTTGCATATGGTACGGCCTGTGCACAAGAGTAGAAATATATCCTTGTGTGAGGTCTATTGAACACATCAACCAGCATGAGCCATATCTTTTCACGGACACCTGATTGACTGAATGACTGATTGAGATTGGAGGATGGGCCAGTCTATCCTGCTCATTGCAAAGACCAATCTTGGGCCCCAGCCTTGCAGCTCGGCGCAGTCAGCAAGGGGTCAGAATGGTGTAAGTGCACGTGTCAGTGTATGAGCCACCAGAAAGCTCACAGAATAGCCATGTGGAAGAGTGTGTCAGATTAAACAACACTGACCTGAAGCAATGTGGACTGCCTCAATGCCTTCCCTCAAGTGAGCAACCAGCACGTTTGGTGGCAGCCATTTTTGGCCCCCTTGGACCCCAGTTGTCGAGCTGGAACGACCACCGCTGACTGCCTTGCTCGCAACGCTTGCAATTGTATGCGACACAGGGTCTGTAGCAGCTCGGCCTGAGCAGAAGCAATCAATTGTGCAGGTGCCAAAGGATCAGCATGAAAGTGGAACACAAATTCGTTGTCTTTTGCCTTGCGTACCCATCGAAATTCAACTCCTTTCACGTTATTCATTCACGAAGCACTACGTATCAAGGCAATGAGGTAGCCATCAGATCCCCATCTTGCCTGAAAAAAGCAGTGTCCACGATTTGTTCACTGCCATGCAATCTTTAAAAACTTGAACCGCCTTGCATATACCCAGTATACACTGTACAGCTTGGCTGTTCAGAGCAAAACACAATGTGAAACTGGCGCTGCATTCTGAGTGAAAACCTTCAGCAATCGAGCCTGTGTGGAAGGGTAACAAGAATTCTCTGAGCACAGTTACAGAGTCGTGCAACTCTTAACGTTGAGCAATGAATAAACCATGCAACATGTGGCATTGACAAGCAGTTGAAAAACAAATGACTACGACAGCCATTCTGTATGAATAATGCAAGCAACCACCCATGCCTTTACCAAGGAAAAAAATAATCCAAGCAGTGCACATGCAACAATGGCAACACTTGAAGCCAACATCAGGAAAACTTGCCGCCATTGCTGCTCTCCACTGCATGTACAGTAGTTGGCAAGGACGGATCAAATCAGTTATTGTGGCTAATTTCAAAAGCCACATTCCCCGCACAACAGCATCTGATGAAGCATCTTTGAGGCCCACCTTTCACAGCAGCTCCCCCTGTGCCGGCCCCCAGCTCCTTCTTCTTCTCTCCTTTTCCTGTCCGGTGATGGGCAAAGTGCGCCAGCTCCAACCGGGTATCGCCACGCCAGCTCCACTGGTGGGGCAGCACCCGCAACACTGACTCCCTGTAGTCTCTGCATGAGACCTCGCTAAAGTGGCGACCCACAAGGGATTCAGCTGTCAGCCTGGTTGAAAAAGGACAGAAAGGAGTCAAGAATATCCGTGATGTCACCAGAATCTGCAGACATCCACTTCGACTACAATTCATACTAATTCATATGCATAAACACAACATTTATAGACACACTGTCTATGTTGTGTGATGTAGTATGATTCACATTCATTTCACAGTGAATACATATTTTACACATTGAACTCGCAGTAAGTATTATTGTTGTAGCAAATTGTTGCGGCATATATTTCTTTTTCCACACAACTCGCATTTTACTTCGCCAGTGCGACAGGGCGCCAGTGGGCAACAAGAAATGGAAAAACTGATCAGCAGAGAAGGGCCATGATCATCATGCAAGCCATTGGCTAATCCAGACGACCCTTGACCATGTAGGCATCAACGATCGTGCTGACGATCTGTTCCATGGTTGGCAAAATGTGATGAGGGCTCTCAAAGCAAGTCAGGCAGATATGAGACATTCCAGTGCAGCACTTCCTGTGCGGCCTTCTGTTGGGTGGACACCAGGAAAGCGGTACCTGTAATTGTGCTGTGGAATCATTTGATCTGCAAGCTGCTGCATGCCGCGATGGAAGTCTGTGCCCTCATGCTTCCACCTCAAGCGGCCTTTGCTTGCCTCATATGCGTGGTATGAGAAATGGCGAGACAAGTCCACCCCTGCTGTGTCGCCCTCAGCATCGTCAATGTCATCCAGGGTTAGGGCTTCACCTGCAACCGCCCACAAGAACACATTGGCATCAATTTTGGCACAACAAGTGTTGGAGCTTCTTTCAATGACACAAACAGGCAGGAAGCAATGCAGATTGACAACAAAGCAAACAATGACACTGACCACCATTCCTTGATGGGGCATTGTGCTGTGACACTCAAGTGCACATTGCCCACCAGCAGCATCTTATCCACAGCCCTTTTCCTGCTGTTGGTCCAGCAACACTTGTATAATACACACCTATCGCAACAAGAAACTCAAGAGACAGCGATTCCCTTCCTTGGCACAAGGAAATGTAGAAGAAATATGTAGCAGAAATGGAAAATGACAACGTGGGGGGAGCCTACACACCCAATGTGACAGCATTTGGAATCTCAAGATTGGGGGTCACATTTCCGGGACAGTTCTGGATTCACAAATTGCCCACCATCGCCTCTGCATTGCCCTTGTTTGATTCATGGGACGAATGTTGACAAATCAAAAATTGACAATGAAATCAAATAATCTAAGTTGCCTTCAGAGTATCTTACCAAGCTCCCCCATGTGCTCTCTTTCTTGCTTTTCAGCTTCCAGTTCTGCCTCAAAGGCATCCTCTTCCTTTTCTCCAGCAGCAGCACTACCTTTTGCTGTGTTGGCAAACGTCTCCCCGAGGTGCATGCTACCACCCACGACGACCAGGCCCCGATCTCCCTCCTCGATCGAATGATTCGATATGTGGATCGCCACCTGCAGATCCAACACATCTTCTCGTTCACCATTCCCATTCTCGAGATGCCACATTCCATCAACACTTATCTACATGTAGCAGGAGCAGGGAGGTTCCAGGCTGCCCTTGGGAAACGATCAGTGTGACAAATGTGGACCTTAGATCTGGCACCACTGCCAGCTTGGCAAACCTGGCATGCATTTCCTGGTGGACTTCAGACCCATAGGGTCTGGCGACAAGTGCATACCAACACCAACACACTGCAAAACAGGCCCACGTTTGACAACATTCGCTGGCCCTTCCCATTTTGGAGTAACCTATGGTCAACATGCCTCAAAGTGCAAACATTGTTGGCTAAAACAAGACAAGACCTGAGAAGGCTAGAAATTTCTGTTAAGGTGGGCATTCCTTTCAACAAAGCACTCTTGAATCGAGAACAAAACAACCCAATTTCAGCTTTGCATCACATAATAGATGAATGATTTACAGCCCCTGCAGCAAATCCTGCAATAACCAGCCAGTGTGGGCCAAATAAAGAACATGGAGCCACCAGATCCAAGACTTGCCCACAGGTAATGCTCTGGCACAGGTTCTTTAATTTTTCAAGCCCAGGAACTGAACCCATCAAAGTCAACAAGAACAAACGACAGTTCTTTCATCCCACCTCTTGAAGGGTTGCATGATGTGGCACATCCTCCACCAGCTGTGTCTCCCAAAGCACCTTCAAATTGTGGTCGAAGCAAATAACGTGGGAATCTGCTGTGACCACCACAATAACGCCCTTCCTGGGTGTCCTTACAAACTCGGATAGGCCCGGATCGATGAAACCAGCGGACAGCGCAACCTGATTTCATCCAAATCGTTGCAGTTGGCCTCGCAATACGCAAGAGAGGTTCATGGCCTCGCTTCAATGAGGGCGACCATTTGCAAGGCAAGGTTACCCAAATCTAACAACAGTTAATCAACAATTTGGGACACATCAAACACTGCAACGAAACAGAAAAACAATATCTACTCCAGAGAGTGAGCAGTAGATATCCACAGAAGTCAACAGATTTGCTGATAACAAAGATGGGCACAAGGAAACTGGCAGATTCAGGCTCATGCCCCACTGTATCCTGGTTTGGCAGTCATCTTAAAGCAACGTCTTTAGCTGCCTGTTCTCTGCATCTCAAGAGTCTATTGCACTACCAGGACGGAAACAAATTGGAGTATCATCACAAGTGCATCGATGCACAGGAGCACACTACCACCACCACACAAAACTGATGACCAATGTTCATACTTCCCACATTGTAACAAACACCAGCATGAACAATCCTTGACAACATGAGTTCATGCCATATTCTGCTTGGCATATATCTTACCGCCCTCCGTCCTGAAACTATGTGCACCCTGTCAGGCAGGAGGGATTGTTCTGCCATGATTTGGGCCTTAGCAAATCCATCTCCTTCTCTCCCAACGCCTCTTGGCTTGAGAACCTGCGAATGGAACACAACCTCAGTCACCAGTTGCGCAGTGCACACATTGCTGAGGTGCCCAGAGTCTCTGCTCCTGTCCACTGAAAGTTGAGGCTCACATCTTGATTTCTCATCCCTGGTGGGGCATCAAAGTGGTTGGCTGAGCAACTTGTCAAGCCATAAAATGGTGTCCACGAGCAGGTCCAATAGGCACCAGGCATGGGAAAGAGGCTTCTTGCTAGGCATCTGAAAGAAAGGACGGTGGCGGCCCCAGGCAACCATTTGAAATAGGGAAGCATCCAGCTGACAAGGAGGGCAACACGCAACTCATACAACAAGGCTGGTGGCAGCCAAAAGAGAAAGGAGGTCAGCAGGGTGGGGTGGGGGGGCAAGGAAGTGGGAGGTTGGTGTGGTGGGGTTTTGCGCTGGCCTTTCCCATTTTCAGATGGTGGATGCTCCCCACCTGGATTCTGCAATCGTGTGTCGCCGCAATCACTTCCAAGGATCCGTCCCCATTCAGGTCAATCTGCAGATGCAGGGGGGGGGGGGTGAGAGGGCATGTGAAGAAGTGCCGAAATGGCAGATGTGAATCTCATCTTTGCCACTTACAACGACAGGTTGAGGCAGTACATCTGTTTCATATAGCAGAGCAGGGACATCTATTAGGCGATGGTACCTGCATCGCAAAGAAGGATTGTGAGTGGATGGGAGACGTCTTCTTCTTGGAAAACGGATAGCCTGGTCTTTTCTCACTGTATCCTGTGCATGGTTAGCAACCTTTGCTACGGATGGAAGCGCAATGAAATTCACATCAAGATTTCTCGGCATGTGCCCGCTGCTGTTTTCGAGCGTTGACTGCACGCCTCTGACCTATGCTCAGCGCAGCCAATGTCAGCATTTCGCTTTTCTCTTCAGCCCGACACCAGCACCGCAACAATCCGATAGCCCCTAGCAACAAAAATCCAACGTGTGGCACTCGAGCGCTGAAGAAATCAAGGGGAGCGCAAGACCTGAATAGAACCAATCAACCAAACCGGTCTCATTCCTCGCACAGTCTTCACACGCCCAGACAACGACAACAGGCCCGTAGCGAGGGAGACACGCGACAGCACTCTGCGGTTGCCGTTGCGGCTGGAGCGTCCCCGCAGCGTCGAGCGAGGGGCGATCGGCACCTGCTCACTGGTACTGCTTTCCTCCTCTTCCGGGCAACATGGAGAACGCGTGCGAGTCTCGATTCGCGCTCCAGCTGCACCCACCAGGCCTTTCGAAAAGAGAATGTCCCCTCGTTCTGCAGACAGAAGTATATGCCGAAAGCCGCCACCAGAAGCACGCCGAAGTCTCGCTTGTACATGCCGACAGGCTCGGCTCAAGGTCGCCCAGGGAAACCGTCGGCAAAACCCTGCCCACACTCCCTGGGACACCCATCCACCGGCCCGTTTTCTTCTTTTAACTTCTTTTCTTTCTTTGGTATCTTGCACGTCAACCCGCACCTTAGTTAAGTTCTATTCGTCCAGACCGACATCTTGGTCATGATGGTGGATCCCGCTATCCATGTGCACATGGCGGAGAAGAGGGAGGTCTGTAAGGCACCGGGAACACCTTGGGGTACTCTTTTGCGCAGAACAAGTGTTGAAGGATAGTCCACCAAGATGGTCCCACAAACAAGGCGGAGAAAAGAAATGAAGGAAATTGGGGGAACCCATTGAGGTCCCATAGCGCGCGTCACTTTGAGAAAGTAGATTCAAAGCTATCTACATCACCAACAATTGTTTCGTTATGTAGCTACATGGCAATTGGCTATAACCAATTGTTGTGTTGCCCCTTATCCAAAACATCCGAAACCGCAGTTGTTGTGGAATTACTTGGGGGTCAATCAAGCAAGCAAGCAAGCTTCCTTAAAATGACGCTTCAACAACAAAGGTCACGGCGCCAATTACTTGGGGGTTGTTACAGCCATGTTTCTTGGGGCCAATTTAGTGGCCCTGGCTGTTAATTTCTGGAGTATTTTGGGTGGTTGTGAGTTCCTGGGGAATGGTGGAGACATGCCGGAATATTTACATAACATTTTGCACTTGTACATTACGTTTTCTGGTGTGCTGGCCACCCAATATAGGGTGAGTAGCTGCGCTGCGCGGGAGCGGCAAAACAACGCCTGTCTGACAATCTGTAATTGCATTCGGACCCCAGCACCTGCGCTTGCCGCCACCAAGCGCGAGGAGCCGTTTCCACCGGACCTTTGGGTCCTTGGCCGCACCCCGGTGATCCATCGGATCACGAGGGCCCACCACAGCGAGCGAGAGGGGAAGCGAGCGCCCCGAGACGCCACACCGCGAGGTGTGAGGGCTGCCCATCGGCAGTGATCGGGCGCCGTCGGGAGGCGCCCAGAGCGGCATCGAACCACCCCATCAGTAGTAAGGAAATTTTCATCGACTGCCAGTGCATCTAGCACCTTCAATTGCACCCCCATGAGCCAGCAAGCGTGGCCATGTGGCAACCCTGACCAATGAGCATTCTAGAGTGGATGAGGGCTGGCTGCCTGATGAGCACAACGCCTTAGGTGAGGGGGATGTTGCTCACAAGTTTTGGGAACAAATGACTGACGATAGCCTAGTAAGGCCACAAAGGTATAAAATTTATACCTGTCTAGATTCCAGACAAGCTTGTTGTATCAGAATTGCTCCTTGGGAGCCTTCCCACTATGGCGCTATTCTATATTGCAATTGTGAACTTTGGGGGAAAAAACACACCATCAATGCAAACCATCAAAAGGTAAATAAAAGTTGCGGATAATTAAGGGGTTTACATGCAAATTCAATCAATCAATATCGATCTCGAACCAATCGATTGGTTCATAAACCAATGATACACTAAAAATACACTAATAATATCATTAGTACCATGCCAGCCCACGGTTAGCTCATCAAGAAAATATCTCATATTCGACCTAACCTAGAGCATAAAGGTTCCAATTACCCACATTTTGCACATGCTTTAGCAAGATTCTAGCAAGGATCATTACAGACATTTGTGATATAATTGCCGTACCTCAATGGCATGTAATTTGAATCGGTCATTATTTTTGTCCAACCATCTTGCAGTGGAACATGCAATTCGATGCTTGTAGTTTTGTTTATGGATAGAATGGAATCCAGGGCCCGAATAGCATAATCATCTCGATTCACAGATTTTCTCTACTTTTCCAAAAGGGAGATTGCCCCACTATGCAGTCATATATTATCTAAGATTTTTCTTTTCTTTCAATCGTCAGCGTGGCATGTGTGAAACTGTCTGCCACTGATCTGTTTGATCAACATTGCGCATGTCATGTTTGATGTATGAGACCTCGCCCATATCGGACAAGGTAATTTCAACAGCTCATTTTGCTTGATGAAAAGCCAAAGTTACATGCATGCTGAGCAACAAGCAAACTACTTGCTTGGGAAATTGTAGACTTAATGCAAAGTCAAGCGATATGGACGTCGCATGACTTTGTACTAAATTTGCATATAAATCTGCATATTCTCATATATGTAGTAGCACAGGTGTGCAGAGTTTCCCAAAAGACAGGAAATGATGATTCAAAGAACAACTCCAGTAGTAGAATCAAAGCCTTGCCGTGGAGAACTTCTAAGGCGTGGAGGAAGCAAGCTCCCAAAGTTCGATATTGAATTTCTCCAGAGCATTTGCGCTTTTAACGGGCGACAATTCCCATGTTATGGAATTCAAATCAACTTTCAAAACCAGAATTGCGATGGGCCACAGAGTCATTCTGTAGCATGGAGGCGAATATCCCGCTTGCAGCTGAAACATTGTCTAGACACTTCCAGCAATAAACGCTAGTGAAAAGCTGTGTTACCTCAGTCTGTCATGCGTCTGTTAACATTCAAATTTCAAGCCAATATCAATTCCAACGCTACAATTGACGTGACCGCACTGGGAGAACCAGACACCAAGACACGGTTCAGATGATGCAATTCTTCTCATTTTCACACAATGCACACTTCATGTGCATCAACGGGTGATGGATAAAATCAAATTGCAAACTATGTGAGAGGGAAAATTTTGCCAGTGCTAGTGGTCTCTATGTCAATGGCAACAACCTTGCCTGGAAATGTGCCATTGGCGTGCGTTGCTTAAACGGATGTCTGTTGGAATGATTTTGCAATAAAGTAGTGGCACATTTACCTGTACCTTTTGAATTATTGATAGCCTCAGGGTTGGACTCGAGCTCGAGTCCTGTACCGGTCCTTGTATTCTAGATGGCCTCCAACGAGCATATGTGCAGCCATGAACCAAGCATCACATGTTTGGCCGATACTCATGAGTTTCGTGTTAGCCAGGATTCTCCGGCTTCAGTTGTATAGGAGCCTATTGCGGAAATTCGCTTTTATTGCTTTTGCCATTGCTTGGCGAAAACTGCATTGTTGGACAAGCCAGCATTATACACGCAATTTATCACCACATGAGTACTTGGGCCAGTGTTTTGTCGCAAAGATCTGTAGCCGTTGTGCTCGAAACTGCGGTTGAGTTTGTTCCATTGCGCCACTTTAAAAGTTGCTTCCTCTGCTAAGATTAGCTGTTCTCTAAGTCTTTGGGGCATTGCTTCTCCACCGCACCGACATATTTTCAATGAAATTTCTTCCAAAAATTGTGCTTGTCAGTTTGAATTATTGTTTCCAATTTCAAGCCAAACCATCAAGCATTGGTAGAATTGTTAGTACTTTGTATCGAGGGTCTTTTTATTGAGTAAACCTCGATGGTTGGTGTCAAAAATGACCAAAATCTTCCCAACGCTCAAAGGGTCGTGTCTAAAGGTTATGAAGCCCAATATTTATTATTCTGAAGTTGCTTTATAATTGGGAGCCTGTCCTTGCAACGGATTTTGTCTTTCAAATGGAGTAAAATTAATCTTGGACGAAAGAAGTATTTCATATAAACGGAGTGAACCAAAAGTGCCAAATCAGTGTCTACACAGACGCCACGAGTTTCCCATCCCGAATTTTTCAGAAATAGAGATCCACGGAAAATTACTTGCTTCGAATAAGTGTAGATAAGGAATTGATAGATTCTGCGCCAGGCCACTAGGGCCTACAGCGAATGTGCGCATTCCGAGATCAGTGCAATAGGAGGCGTTGGTAGCACAGCTCACCACGGATAGAATTACTAATTGTGCTGCGAGCAGTGCACGTTCACATGAGCTGCTAGTAAGCTGGGCTCGTTTTACAATCCTCCTGACGGTGCACAGCGTGCCGGACATGTGCATTGAGATGATCAGAGATCTCTGGATGGCAGGTCATCAAAGTTGTCATGTCTGTTCTTTCAGTGTTGGCGAATATGCATGGCAGTCGTTGCGCGCACCAGAGCAGGATAATACGTGCAGTGTACGTTACTTACAGTACCGTACCACCCCCTACCAGGTTGGCCGTGCAATTCAATTCATTGACAGCACAGTTGGCAGTGTACACCATGTGAGGTGCTTACCCCGTGCCTCAAGATCTTTAGAGTTGTAGATGCACTGCATTGACAGCACACCAACGCGACTTCAGAACTTTGCTGCAATATATACAATGGTGCGTGCGTGCATGGTAGGCTTCTTGATACTAATTACTGGGAGCAGCTGGTCATGCTGAACTGGTGTTATTGCGTTGCATTTTCATGGGATACATTCAAACTTCCAAATGCTCCATATTCTCGGACCAATAGGGGCTCGCTCTCTGCGTAGGCCGTTATTCTTTAAACATGATACTTCCTCTGTCGCAAATTAAATTGCAGTTATAATACGTGAACCTAGGATACCTACTAAAGCTTCTCAGAATTTCACCAAAATTTTTCAAAAATTTTCAATTCAAGTCTGATTTGTGCTTCCAAATTTTTGGTGTTATCAGCTAGGCAGTCAGTTCGCAATGTCGTTTTAAACAAACTCCATTTTTTCGGAAGTACCCCAGTTTTTCAAGGTGGCGCCGAAACCATCTTTTTTCAGGCCCTGAACCATGCCGCCTTGCGGCGGCCCCCACCGTGCGAAGCAATAGGAGTTGGAGAAGCACTGCATACTGCAGGTCAAAGAGGAGAGATAGAGGCGGAGGGCAGGCCGCCAGTGCGTCCAGAAAAACGTGGTCGAAGATCTTGCCCATAGATTCGAGACCTTGCGCTGAACAATTGAGATCATCGGCAAGTCGTTCCTGCATACAATCAACGATCTTGCGGGAATGGCCTTGTACCGTGCATGGTAAGGGAACTGCGGATGTCACAAGACATGACGGGAGTAGCTTGCAGTGAGAGTTGGAAAAATCGCCCCGCACAACCGGTGCACAATTCGGGGAATGGCGATGGAGGCAAAAGACGGGCGAGATCATCGATCGCGCCTGTTGGGATGAGCTGGTGGCCTGCCCTCCACTTTTGCGTCTCTGCTCCAATTTTCAGTCTAAAATGCGTCTATAAGTTGTATCACTTCGCGGGGTGTGGTGAACTGCAAGGTGGCACGGTCCACGGCCCCAAAACGAGCTGTTTCGCAGCCACCTTGAAACATTCTGCTGAGTGTCGTGTGTTCGAGATAGCACTGCTGATTGAATACTTACTCGATTGCTTCAAAACTTCGAGATCACAAAGTAGACTCTAACTAGATTATTGTAGCCGATTTTGCGCAAATTTGAGATGAAATGATATGTTTTTCAGGCACACGTTTCACAACTGAAATTTGATTAAATTGAGAGTCATCTAGGATAAGAAGATCGCCCCTCTCGTCACCACAATGCATTCGATGTGTGCTGGCCGGTAGGCCACATGGAGCCCTGTCCATACCACATGTGGTGGAAATGATGGAATTGCCATAATGATGTCAGCTCTTTGGGGTATGGACTTCTGCTGATTCTCTATATATATGATCAACAAGTCTGTGAGGGATTTTATGCGTTAAGCGATGAGGAGCGAAGAAACAGTGGGTATGCCAGCAATTTCCCTCGCCTTTGATAAGGGCTATTGGTAAAGGCTATGCAGGCTTTCTTCGTGCTTAATTCATGAATGAATTCGACTTTGCATGAAATTCTGTCATCCTTTGCAACGCGTTGGAGCCAGCTGGGCCAAGAAGGCGGTGTTGCCGTTAGTGGAAACGGAGCCGCGACGCAGAGTGGCGTAACGCCCTGCAGATACAATGATGAAAGCAAGTCATCAAGTTATTTGGCCGAGTGGCCAATTGTTAGTGCATCGTCGCGTCCGAGAAAACACAGTGGCGCATTTTTCAAGTGCCTACACGACACGTATTTGGGTTCACCCAGCCGCAGCACACACGGTCACTTTGCCAACAAGTACGTACGGAGAAATATATCAGGAAATACGCATGTAGAAATTTAATTGCAGCCATGCTGCGGAGCCTGGCTCGACACGCAACTCCGCTCAGCATTGGGTTTGCACTCTACTGCTCCCAAAGATGTACCTTCCAGGGCATTTTGAAGTTTTACAAAATTTCTGGCAGAGCAACAACCGTTCATAATATCTCTACTTCCTCAATACGTATTGAATACGAGCTTAGCAGGCTGACCAGAATGCTGCCAGACCTCGACAGCATATATCAGACTCCTGCTAAAGGCTAAATAGATGATACAATCTATGGCAAGAATTCTGGATAATGTTTCGAGACCACATTTTACAACTGCAAATGAATTGGGTACAGGAAGCCAGCAGTGGCCAAATTTGTTCTCCAATACATCCCCCATTCCGCAATGCACGTAGGCTTGCATAGTTGTGGCCCAGCTGATACAAGCAGGGAGGGAGGAAGAGTGTCCTCCTTCTTCGCTTCAGCCCTTCTGTCATGCATCGGGCTTTATTGCGTGCACGCCTCAGCCTCGATTGGACTGGACCTCCGAAGCTCGGAGTGCCGTCCTACCCTGGATGGACGGGTGGCCCCTTCTTAGCCCACGGGCCCTTGCGCCATCTGGAATATGAGCTACGTGTGAGATTCGGTGCCCTCAGAGGCACACGCCGGTTGCGCGACAGACTCTGGAGGGTCCCTGCGCAGTTCAGTGACCACACTCCAGGTCCGAATTGTAAACCCCCTCTTTTTATATCACAGCTGACTAACAACTTTTCAGGCAGTCTGACACCCTGCAGAGGCCTCGCATGTTACAATTGCGGTCCATTCAATGGAATGAGGACGCCGGGTACGCGCTTCCCAAAATTCCGCACTTGCTTCGATTGCTTTTATGGCACTACCCGACTTCGCAGTGCCGTAAGGCTGGATGTATGGGGCTGGCCAGGGATGCAAATTGCCAAATCGCGCGCACAAGCATGCGCATGGTTTGCCATGTGGTTTGGAATCCCCCTGCGCATCGATGTGTATTCTGTAATTCCAGTTACGCCTTGATCCAAGCAGGAAGGAGTTTTCCGGTTTAAACGGCCATGGTAGCAGGGAAAACCATTCGCGCGAGCACTGCAGCGAGTCCAGATGGTTTGCGAAGAACTAGTGTGGCGAAACTGTGGGTCGGAGACGTGCAACGTCCTGTACGCCACATGATATCCTGTTGACCCCACCGTTCAAGGGTGCAACGAAACGTCCCAACTCCTTTATAAGGAAGCCACCGAGAATGCGCGTGAAGACAGGAAAGGGTGCACGCCACCGAACGAAGACCAAGTGCTCCGAAACATTTCCAGCCGCTGCAAAGCTTTGGTGCGCCTGATTTTGTGCTCATGTCGCTAGGAGAAAAAGGACCAAATAACACTTTTGCGAGCACACATAATGCACATTTCATCGAATTCCGCACGCTAAGAACAACAAAAATAGCATAAACCCGTAAACTCTGTACACGTTTGAACACGTGTTATCTGGCCCTTTTTTCCCTAGTGTGTCCTATTCGACCGAAAATGAAATTGAAGAGAACTTGAATGAAGTTGAGCGGACAATGTACTAACTATCCCATTTTTGCACCGCCAATTGAGGTTGCTGTCATCTGTGCTTCGGTGGACGCAAAAAACTTGTGCGATCGCATTGGTGAGTACTTGCGATCGATGGAGAGCGTTGTGTCCACTAGAATGCGCACATCGACGCTCCTGCTCCACAACGCCAAGCCCCCCCCGCCGATATGCACAGTATTTGCGACCACCTTCGCCTTTGAACACCGTGGCGAGCACCTGGATCGATCCAGAGCGTTGTGTCCAGTGCAATGCGCACACCAGCGCTCCTGCTCCACAATGCCAAGTTCCCCCCGCCGTTATGCCCAGGCTTTGTGACCACCTTCACATTTGAACACCGTGGCGAGCACTCACAGCCCATGTTGACATGAAGCGGAGTTAGCCCAGCCCTTGTTGTAATGGCACAGCCTGTAGTAGGAACCACACACGGGGTAACTCGACGTGGCCCAGTGCTTGAGCACTACTTGCTCCTCACAACACAGCCAGCTCCGTGCGCTGTGGCTCCCACATTTCCCCTGGCCTGTGGATGAGGAGACTGTATTGCTGGTTCCGTATTCTTGCTGGCTATCACACTCTCCAGCGCATGCCGTTAGGGTAGTCCGGCTTTTTGTTGACTCCATATCAGCCCTAGCTGCCCCCTGTGGCCGCACTTGCCTGTCCATGTTTGGGGCTCTTGGCTACTTGAGCAAACCACACTAATTATGAAGCCCATTTTAGGGCTTAGGATCTTTCCGGATGTCATGGCCGATGCGCTGGCTGCTCCGTGTCTGTTGTATTTGCAGCCCGAACGCCTGTGGCCGCGTTGCATGTGGGCCTCACCGGCGGCGCGGTGATCGCCATGGACATTCCTGCATATACGTCACAAAGTAAAACACATTTAAATTCATCACAGAAGGGGGAACAAATACAGCGAGTGACTCGATTACCAGCGCAGTTCAATGAGAGTTTCATCAAATTGATAAAAGGCTTCGTTGAGTCACAATTACAAAACTACACGCAACCGTACAGAGCTTATTCTTCTGGACTATTTTGGTTTAGAGAATTGTGTCCAGCATTATAAATGATGAAGTACCTTCTCAGCCAAGCTTAGTAAGGTTTTTGTTTCAGCGGCAAACGCTTACACCAGGTAAGGAGATCGAAAATGAAACCACGCGGCCTCCAGCTATCATGGCGGTAATACAGGGACACCCAGTTTGGCTTATGTACATGTAACAAAGCACAACCACTTCACCGAAAGGCGCAGACGCCATTCGGAAAACCGGACCGCGCAGCTTGGAGTGCCATTTAATTTGGCAAGATTGCAATAGAGTGCCGCGTCGTAGCACGACTAGTAAGTCGTGTGCCAAGCCGCAGTGTGCCGCATTGTAAGTTGGACGTCCAACTGGCACCAAGCTTGCTAAGCGAACATGCTCGCCACAATTTCAATGACCACAACAGGGAATGAAGGCCTATCTTTAATGGAGGCCTTGCAACTCCCCTCCTTCGCCACAGCGCGTCCATCTTTGACAGCCAAACCAGATTCTCCACTGGCGGTCGATTCGGAGGCCTTCGTGTTTCTGGCGTTGGGATGTGAATATTGACGACGTAGCCTCCACAAGCCAAGGCCTTCGAGGCGTGGCTAAACAGCTCGAGAGAGAGAGATCCACACCAAAAAAATAACGCCATAAAACTGGGTAATAACGATGCCACTCCGCTGTAAGAGTGGCTCGATGTTCTATTATGATATGCGCGTGTCAAAGTCAAAGGGATGCGCAGCGCCTGACACATGCCTCTGTTGCGTTCAAGGAAAACTGACAAGCCGCCTGGCAAGATGACCAGAACAAAGGCATTCAACACACTGCATATTGTTAGGTAAATTCCAATTGAATTAACAGTGCATGTGTGTTGAACTGGTAGCGCAAATGCCACTGAGGACGTTCGATCTTGAACTGGCACAATGGCGGCAATGGGGGAAGCGTTTGCCGGCGCCGGTAGTATGCTGATGGCAAGGTGTGCTACATTCCCACCACATTGGGCCATCTGCTCCAGGGAAGGAGTGAACAAGATGCGCTTGCAGTCATCTACATGAATCCCAGCCGATCAAGCACCGAAAAGCATTGCGTTGATTGGAATTGCTCTTCCTTTTGACCGGATATTTGTTATTGATTTTCGCAATGGTTGCAGAAATCACTATCAGAAAACACCCTGTTTGTGATGCCAGCTGGGATGCCGTTTTGACACAGAATGGCGCCATCACAGTGATTGCCATGGCACAAAAACGGGTATGATGGCATCAATTAGTGCCAAATGGCATCGCAGTTGGCATCACAGAAAGACCCCATTTCTGCTTGGGAGACTTCTTGCAGAAATCTTCTGTGGTATTCATTCTACTGCCACCCCGTAGCCGTGCTCTTAGAGTACAGCCACGTGGTGGCAGTAGAAAGTACATCGCACAATGTGCAGAGTGACGTGCAAATGACGATGCCTCAAAATGCAAAGCTTGCCAGGCAAATCCTTGGTAGAGTCGACAAGAAAATCATGGAATCACAATCAATCTTAAATGGAGTAAAACACGTTGAAACGGACTTTCCCATTTCTGTTGTGTGCTGCAATACAATTTCGCCCATGAAAGCCTTGCATATCTATCAGTGGTTTATAGCTATGTCAAGCGTCGGGCCATCGAGCCCATACCTTGCGTGCATGAACAAACAACATGGGAAGTTTTGGTGGGGATGCAACCAATGGTGGGGATGCAACCAATGCAAAAATTTGCTTCGCGCTTTGGGGAATGCGCTACTCAGGTCTTGACACTCTTGCAATGTTTCACCCCGCTTCTCCCTTGCTAGAAAGTAGAAAACCGTGCACCAGAAGCTATTGGCTCAACAAGTTGAGCATCGTAGCCGCCGGTGCAAGGAGACATGCGCATGCATCAGTACACCTCAAGCACAATCGATGAATATTTCCTTTTGCGACAGTGGACTATTCTTTTTTGCGACAGTGCCAAACTACTGTTAAAATACATGCCCCTTAGTGATCGCCCCGAAGGACCCATAGATCACAGGCTGAACTTAATTTTTGCTCCATTGAAACTCCGTTGCTTTGAGAGTTTGGGATCATCATATTGAACTGGGCAAATAAGCCATTGCTTAAATTGATGATCAATCATAATCAACATCGTCAAGAAATCAATCCTGATTGGGCAACATCACTTCACTTTCAAATGCTCAGTCCACATGCATCACCCTTTCAACCCAATATACCCAACCATCACACATGACTTGAGAAGCCCACACAACACTTGCTACCACTTTTCTGCCTCTTGCCAAATGCAATGCTGCCCTTTGCACCACACCTTGCTTTGAATCTAAAGATCCATCATTTGACAATTCAATTCTGATCCCTTTGATCCTTCATATCCACACTGGATCACTTCAGAATATTCTCTAAATCCGCCAGATGAATCTTCACCCTTGCTTGAACAAGTTTGCCCATGGGGCCCCAGTCCAAATTCGGATTCCTTCTTGGTGCTCCAGTACTTAAGGTCTTCTAGGAGAGAGGCCCTATTAGGCCCCCGGGCCCAAGAACGAGGGGGTGCGGGCGGTTGGCACTATTCGCAAATGGACCAACGGCCCCCCCTTTTATCCTCTGCCACTGCCCCATAGCACCACTCCCTAACACTATCACAAGAGTCCTTATCCCATAGTACCTGTACCTTATCCCATAGACTTTTCCCTTACACCATTGCCCTCTAAATGCAGTTCCTATTGAACTACCCTATTCAAACACCAAATCACACTACGAATTCACATATTGTGCCTATGATATTCTCCCTTCCCGTCAGCATCCTCCACACTCGCCAAAACTCATCACACACATCTCCTAGTGACACCATCCCATTACTCCATCACCACTTTCCCTTATCCCATGCACAGCACTAGCCACCAACGTACTTTACACCCTATTGCTCCTTTCACATTGCTCTCACGGCGCCCACAGCACCCCACGGCCTTCACACCCGTTGCCAAGTGTGGCTGTACCGTGACACGCCCTTATCGTTGTCCATCACACCTTTGCCACTATCCTTATGTAATCCCCATAGCGCACCGCGCGCCCAATGACTCACTGCACCAAGTTCACAGATATGTCCCAGCGTGTGTGACCCCATGGCATGTCACACTCGCCTATGATGATGAAAATTAGATGATTGATCATTATCCTAAATGATCTTAATGAGTTTAAGGATCTAAATGAATGTCATTTAAGCACAACATACCAAAATTCATCAGAATCGTGCAAGCAACCCAATGATCATGTTTTCATCGGCAAATTATATCATCCATATTATCGAAATCATCAAAACTACTGGTCAAATCATCTAAACATTATTTGACCGATTGTGTCAGTGTGCATACCCCAAGTTTTGCCTCAACGGAGCTAGTCACCGTATGCATCATATTGTTGTTTTTTCACTTGCGCAGCAATGCCAATTTGTTGTCCACATCATCCACACATTAGTCACCATGGTGACTATACCATAATTTAACACTACTCTTTTTTGCGACAGTGAATATGACTAATGCACAACTTGGGAAGGTGGCGGGGCCTTCAAACCAGCTCGCCTGCCCGCCCCTTGCCACCCGCCACCTGCCATTTGCCACCGGCCACTGCCAGCCGCCATCGCTATTGTTCACCGCCTGAGGGATCGTTGTTCCGCTTCCTCGAACTTCACGAGTCAACGCTGTGCTTGTTTGGGTTCTGGGTCACGCACAGGGCCGGGCGGTGCCAAGTGGGCACTAGGTTGTGCCAAGCGCTGAAATGCCGCCAGTGGCAATCCCCCACAGGTCGTGGCTCACAGGGCGTGCCCCCAACCGGCAGCAAAACCTGGTCGTGTGACCAGTCAACAACGCTGGGCGTGGGCGCCTTGATGGTCGACGCTTGGACGGCAATGGCGCTGGCAACCAACACCTTGGCCTCCCCGTCCGGCGTCACGAGCAACACTCTCCGATCCCAGCTGGTGGCGCCGCCTACCCGTGTGGCTAATTGCGCGCATCTCAGGGGGCTAGCACGGCAAAAACAGAGCTTGTGAGGAAATGCAGGCTCCAACCTCAGCCAATTCGGCTGAATCTCAGCGCCAAAATGATCGCTGAATGGCAGTGGCAGCCCTCCTCCGCAAGGTGGGGACCTGGGCGTCCCCAAACGCCCCCGTTTCGCCTTCTGTTCCCCTCTCCAAACAGACACGCCTTTAGCGCCATTGTGAGAGAAGGCCCTGTGGACCGCGCTGGGGTGGTGTGGCAAATCTGATGCCAACATCTCGCGCATCAATTATCTCCACTGTCGCAAAAGAGAACATGTCGCAAAAAAGAACAATTTCACTGTCTCAAAACAAATAGTAACCAGCACAATCACCACAGGACCATAAGAATGGACCAACACCGCTGATGGCACAAGTGCAAGCAACACGACATGAATTGACACTGTTTTCTAATCTTCATGGTCATGACGCGCCTCCACCATGCTATTAGGCAATTCTCTCCCCTGTCCCCATCACCACACCCCATCCACCCGCACACCCACCACCACAAGGGGCCCCAAAAGCCACCCACACACCCACACTATACCTCTCATTCCTGGGCGCTCACAGCAGACAAAGGACCAGGAGATAAAGGCCTGCAGCTGAGAGATTATTATCCAAGCACGCTGGATGACCACCCGAAGACCTTTGAACTCATTCTTTAAATCAATTCGGGTGGGACTATTGTTCTCAATTTTGAATTACAAGAACTGCTCTTGGTCTTGCGAGCCCAAGATGATAGCATCACGCAGTTTCCTGGCAAGCTGTTGGTGCCCTGCAGCGCTCGCAAGCTCTGCTGCAGTCATCCCATCCTGAATAGAACACAACAGTGGAACCTCGCTCAGAGGGGTGACTGATGACCTACAACGAGATGTCGCGCGTCAGCACTCACAATCAACTTGAAGAGGCTGGCCTTTTGCATAGATAGCGTTCACAGTGGAGCTGGGGCATACACCTCCGCCCGGCCAGGATGCATAGATAGAGTACACAAGGGGGCTGGGGGCCGCACCTTCGCCCAGCAAGGATGGTCCCAGCAAAGTGTGCAAATTTCTGAGCCCGCTCAAACATTGGAATTGGCAACCATCCCAAACACAAAGCGCCAAGTACATAACGCTGACTAGATAACTTGCAAAACACAAGCATCACAGGAAATTTCTGATACAAATATGTTTGCCTTGGATTTGCAAAGCAAACACAAACAGGAGGCGTCCTTGTGCGGCCTGCATCCACCACAGTTGAGCAGGTATAGTGCACGTGACAAGTGCAACATCAGCCGTGTCACCTCGTTAGTAGAGGCCAAGCTTTGCTCTGCAGCAACTCAGCGGTTGCCATGTGGCCACGCTTTGCAGCCATCATAAGGGGGGTGAGGCCATCACGAACAGCATTGGAACAAAATTGTCGCAGCAAGTCCAATGGTCAAAGTGGAAGTCACAGCAATAGGGAGGACCAAACGGCAAATTAACAGGAGTAGCTTGAGTACAGTGCTCGTGTGAGCGTGAATGCTGAGGAAAAAGTTCTGGCAACCATGCAGCCAAATGAAATCAACACGCCGAGCCACATACATTCACAGACACAAACATTTTGAAGATGATGACAAGAAAATTCTTCAGAGCAATATGTCACCTCTTGGTGTGCAAACAAACAATTTAATTTCATAAATATATTGTGCACCAGAATTGCATACCCACTGAGGAAACGGGCAGGCAATGCCATCTCACCCTTCGGGCCTGGTCTACCGACGCGTTGTTTTTCAATAGCAGGTCAACGGTGCTGGTGTGACCATTGCCAGCTGCAGACATGAGGGCCGTCCCGCCGTCCTGCGAGTCACAGGCAACACATGCACGCCTCGGGACACTGAACATGCGAACTGACGATCACCAGCGTGGGTCCTGCAGCAAAACGTGATCCACATGCCGATGCCACATACGCTCACACACACAACAACATTTCGGAAATAAGTGCAAGTGTACTCCTTGAAGCCACAATTTGCCTGTCACAGTGCAGGTCCAAATCAAAAATTGGTCATCATTGTCGGGTTCTGCACCAAACTCGCACAGAAGCACATTCAGGAGTGTAGTTGAAGAAATGGGTAGGCAATGCCACCTCACCTCGTCACCCTGGTCTACTGACGCGTTGTGTTTCAATAGCAGGTCAACGGTGCTGGTGTGGCCGTTGAAAGCTGCCGACATGAGGGCTGTCCCGCCGTACTGCGAATCACAGGCACCACATGCACGCCTCAGGACACTGAACATACGAAATGCCTGACGATCACCAGCGTGGGTCCTGCAGCAAAACGTGATCCACATGGCGATGCCCCATACGCTCACACACACAACCAACGTTTCGGGTGTAATTGCAGCCATATTCTCTAAGGCGATAATTTGCCTCTTGGAGTGCAGGTCCGAATAAGGAATTGGACTTCATTATTGGATCCTGCACCAAGCTTGCACAGAAGGACATTCGGGAGTGCTGTTGACGATCCATCTCACCTTTCGAGCCTGGTCTACCGACGCGTTGTGTTTCAATAGCAGGTCAACGGTGCTGGTGTGACCGTTGCAAGCTGCCTCCATAAGGGCCGTCCAGCCGTCCTGCGCATCGCAGGCACCACATGCACGCCTCAGGACACTGAACATACGAACTGCCTGATGATCACAAGTGTGGGTCCTGCAGCCAAACGTGATCCACATGCCAATGCCACATACGCTCTCACACACAACCATTTTTGTGGGGATAATCGCAAGCATATTCTTTAAAGCGACAACTTGCCTCTTGGAGTGCAGGTCCAAATAAAGAATTGGACATCGTTATTGGATTCTGCACCAAACTCGCACAGAAGCACATTTGTGGGAGTGTCGTTGATGACACGGGTAGGCAATACCATCTCACCTTTCGAGCCTGGTCCACCGACGCATTGTGTTTCAATAGCAGGTCAACAGTGCTGGTGTGACCGTTGCAAGCTGCCTCCATGAGGGCTGTCCAGCCGTCCTGCGCATCGCAGGCACCACATGCACGCCTCAGGACAGTGAACATATGTACTGCCTGATGATCACAAGTGTGGGTCCTGCAGCAAAACGTGATCCACATGCCAATGCCACATACACTCACATACACAAACAATGTTTCGGGCATTAATTGCAAGCATATTCTTTAAAGCAACAATTTGCCTTTTGGAGTGCAGGTCCAAATAAAGAATTGGACTTCATCATCAGATTCCCCACCAACTTGCACAGTAGCACATTTGGGAGTGCCGTTGAAAAAACGGAGTAGGCAATGCCATCTCACCTCTTCAACCTGGTCTACCGACGCATTGTGTTGCAATAGCAGGTCAACGGTGCTGGTGCGACCCCCTTCAGCTGCCGACAGAAGGGCCGTCCTGCCGTCCTGTGCATCGCAAGCACCACATGCACGTCTCAGGACACTGAACACTCGAGCTGCCTGACGATCACCAGTGTGGGTCCTGCAGCAAACGTGATCCACATGCCGATGCCTCATATGCTCACACACACAACCAACGTTTCGGGGATAATTTCAAGCATATTCTTCAAAGCGAAGATTTGCCTCTTGGAAGGCTGGTCCAAATAAAGAATCGGACTGCACCAAATTTGGACAGAAGCACATTCGGGAGTCCTGCTGAAGAAACGGGTATGCAATGCCATCTCACCTCGTCACCCTGGTCTACCGATGCATTGTGTTTCAATAGCAGGTCAACGGTGCTGGTGTGACCCTTGAAAGCTGCCTCCATGAGGGCCGTCCCGCCGTACTGCGAATCACAGGCACCACATGCACGCCTCAGGACACTGAACATATGAAATGCCTGACGATCACCAGTGTGGGTCCTGCAGCAAAACGTGATCAACATGGCGATGCCCCATACGCTCACACACACACAACCAACATTTCGGGTGTAATTGCAGCCATACTCTCTAAGGCGATCATTTGCCTCTTGGAGAGCAGGTCCGAATAAGGAATTGGACTTCATTATTGGATCCTGCACCAAGCTTGCACAGAAGGACATTCCGGAGTGCCGCTGAAAAAACGTGTAGGCAATGTTATCTCACCTTTGTAGCCTGGTCTACCAATGCGTTGTGTTTCAATAGCAGGTCAACGGTGCTGGTATGACCGTTGAAAGCTGCTGACATGAGGGCCGTGCTGCCATCCTGCGAATCACAGGCACCACATGCACACCTCAGGACACGAACTGCCTGACGACCACCAGCGTGGTCCTGCAGCAAAACGTGATCCATGTGCCGATGCCACATATACTCACACACACAACCAAAGTTTTGGAGGCAATTGCAAGCATATTCTTGAAAGCGACAATTTGCCTCTTGGAGTGCAGGTCCAAGTGAGGAACTGGACTTCATTGTTGGATCCTGCGCCAAGCTTGTACAGAAGTACTTTCGGGAGTGCTGCGGAAAAATTGGGTAGGCAATGTCATCTCACCTTTGTAGCCTGGTCTACTGACGCGTTGTGTTTCAATAGCAGGTCAACAGTGCTGGTGTGACCCCCTGCAGCTGCCAATATGAGGGCCGTCGAGCCGTTCTGCGCATCGCAGGCACCACATGCATGCCTCAGAACACTGAACACACGAACTGCCTGACGATCACTGGCAAGGGTCCTGCAGCAAAACGTGATCCACACACCGATGCCACATCCGCTCACACACACAACCAACATTTCAGGGACAATTCCATGCATATTCTTTAAAGCGAAAATTTGCCTCTTGGAGTGCAGGTCCACATAAAGAATGGGACTTCATTATTGGATTCTGCACCAAACTTGCACAGGAGGACATTCGGGAGTGCCACTGAAAAAATGAGCAGGCAGTGACATCTAGCACAGTGTGGTGCATTCGGCTCTCATAGCAAACCAACAGTGCTGGCATGACTGCCTTCAACTGCGTACATGAGAGCTGTGCATCACAGGGACCACATTGACGCCCATGGATACTGAACATACAAATCTTTTTGGGAAATTGACAAAAGGGGGTCCTCTGTGAGATATCTTGACAAAAGGGGGTCCTCTGTGACAAAAGGGGGTCCTCCGCAGGGGTACATTTGACAAAAGGGGGTCCTCTGACCGCCCCCTATACATTAGGCGCGTTGCCAGACCGGCGCCAGACCAGCGCCGTACCGGCAAGCCGGTCCTAATAAGGGCGACCCCGCAGAGGACCCCCTTTTGTCAAATGCACCCCCGCAGAGGACCCCCTTTGTCAATTTTCCTCTAAGGGGTGTCGTAGGGGTTATTGGGGACTTGGTGATGCCATTTAAATGCCCCCCCCTCCCCCCCAACCTCAACCCCACCTTTGGTGGATTCTGGTGTGAAGTCTACAAAACATGGGCTTTGGTACATACTAGACACTTGTAGCACTTTGATTCGTTAAGAGGGCCTTTGTAAAGTGAAGTCACTACCAACGTCTAGTTGGAGAAATGACCATTGAGCCTAGAAACCATGCCATACCGATGCAATCATGTCATTGCTCATAATGATTTATGTATTTTTTTGAATACCACTTGCATATAATTGAGACATGTTGAAATTACCTCAAATCAAGGCCATTTATACACCGGCCGTTGATTAAAAACCAAACAGAAAAGGGTTAAAAAGGGGCCAAAAAGGGATTATTTTATAACAGAGGGGAAGAAGTTTTAAGTGGAGAAACCATAGGATAAAAATTGCAAATATTAGGATTAGATTGTAAGACTTTAACCATCAGAAACCCATGGTTGGGGCGTGGTGGCGCCATGGTTGGGGCATGCCGACGCCATGGCACAAGTGTGACTAAACTATGTGTGAAATACTGGGAAGTACAAGGGACCTTTTTCACAAGGTGTTATCAAGTACAAGGACTGACTGCCATCACCAAAATATCACGTTTGTCCACCCTGGCGGCGTGGACAGTGTCTCATGATGAATTATCAGGATCAGAGCATACCGGCGCCATGGTTGGGGCATGGTGGCGCCATG
This sequence comes from Ostreobium quekettii, assembly GCA_905146915.1. Taxonomy (NCBI): domain Eukaryota; kingdom Viridiplantae; phylum Chlorophyta; class Ulvophyceae; order Bryopsidales; family Ostreobiaceae; genus Ostreobium; species Ostreobium quekettii. The sequence continues at coordinate 46,827 of CAJHUC010000725.1, read as the reverse complement.
GTTGGGGTGTGGCCAGGCCATGGTTGGGGCGTGCCGATGCCATGGCACAGTTGCAACTAAACTATGTGTGAAGCACTGGGAAGGACACGGGACCTTTTTTACAAGGTGTTATCAAGTACAAGGACTGATTGCAATCATCAAAATGTCACATTTGTCCGCCGTGGCGACGTGGACAATGTCCCATAATGAGCTGTCCGACCAAGACTACCTCTATGTCTGGAAATGACTGATTGTTGATGAGTTGTCAGGGTCAGAGCGTGCCGGCGCCATGGTTGGGGGCACGCATTCCATGACAAGCGCACTATGATGTGTATTGGATGGAAAAAAAGTCTTTTCTTAGCCGGAGTTGTATTGGGGAAGGTTGGGAACAGTACTAAAGACAATAACGATGTACTAATGCACTAGTTTGAATACAAATATGAGGTGCTTCATGGTGAGTGGGAGCCTTGCTGAGTCCATTGATTCCTGTCTGATCTCTGATCTGTTAACGATCGATTCTACTCGGTCGGACATTTAGTTGGTTGGTAAGACTGCGCTGGCTTTGAAGGAGTGACATTGTCGGTTATGGCGTGTTGCTTTCAAGAGATACCAAAGGTGGGGTTGGGGTTGGGGGTGGGGGGGAGGGGGGGGGGGCCCATTTAAATGGCATCGCCAAGTCCCCACTGACCCCTATGACACCGCTTAGAGGAAAATTGACAAAAGAGGGTCCTCTGCGGGGTCGCCCCTATTAGGACTTGCTTGCCGGTCTGGCGCCGGTCTGGCAACGCGCCTAATGTACAGGGGGCGGTCAGAGGACCCCCTTTTGTCAAATGCACCCCCGCAGAGGACCCCCTTTTGTCACAGAGGACCCCCTTTTGTCAAGATATCTCATAGAGGACCCCCTTTTGTCAATTTCCCAATCTTTTTTGACCAAAGTTTGGGTGAATATGTCATTGGCAATACGACATTTGCATGCTAATGTCTCACAAACTGTCCCGTGCTGGGCGTTGGTCATGTCTGCTATCGTTTCCAAGTATAGCACAACAACAATGTAGTCAAACATGCCACTAGACTTCCCCAATCCTTCCCTTGCTTGTGCTGCTCTTGTTAACACTATGCCTGGTTAGCCATGGCCGTGTTACAAAGCCACCAAACTGCCAGGCAACTGGTAGCTGTGGTTGGTGAAAGACTGTTGCCTGCCCTGATCTGGCGTCGTTTTGCCCTGATCTGCGTAAAGACCACACTTGAGGTGGACCCAGCCACAAGCACCCATCCCGGACTACACCTAACCTGGTATGCTGCGTTGTGGCTGTCATCACCCAAGGTCGAACAGCGCCTGGCAGCAGGGCACTGCCTGCGCTGGTCTGCCTCAAATGCATGCGATTGGCAAATGAGCCAGCCGGCCGATCTGCATGTGGGCGGAACAACCTGAACTGGATGGGCAGGCAGAACATGGGGGTACTGGAGGGCACTGGATTCCCCTGGAAGGCACGCACTGGCAAAGACAGCGAACGTGCACTTTTGGTATCGATCAGCCCTGTCCTACAGAGCCGCCAATAACTAGTTTCTGGCGGGGCTGGCACAAAGCCGTTGTGTATGACAGATGGACACAGAGAGCCCCAGAGATCATCAAGAGCAATCTTCCTTGGGACTGGGATCGTCACTGCGATGAGACTGTGCCTCACTACCGTAGCATGTGGCGGTCGCCCCTCTCGCACAACAGCCAAGGCTCACAGCCTGCACAACCTTCTGAGACACACTGAAAGCAGCATCCCCCGCACACAATCTACTGCCGGGTGCCTTTGAGACCAAATTACACTGGGTTCAGCACTGTCTAAATTACTTCACCACTATGGGACAGCCAGGGACTTCACGAATGTCTGACTCTTATTGTATATAACCTTGCAGGTGGTTCGGACAGCAGAAATGTCCAGGGTTCTCATATAATAAACCATGCACACCGCTGCTTTGGGTGGAGCAGAGCACCGATGGCCACCTCTTTGCTTCAACGTGTAAGAATTCTTGACGATGACAGCTGGGTTGCCACTTCTGCCCATTGTACCAAGCATTTGCTCCCAGGATCCTTGCTCGGCTGGATTTGGGCCACTGTGCAATCAGGATGCCCATCGCTGTGCAGTCTCAGTTTTAGGCTTTTGCGGCTGGCCTAATATTGAATGCTAATAACGAGCAGCTCATTTCTGGTTTTTACATGATGCTCCCTTGACTATGACACTTTCCTTCATGGCAAGGGAGCAGACATTGATGCAAGCAGATGATTCAGTAACATTGCAGGAACATCGAACACAGAACCAGCCACATTACCATCGTTCTTAGTGTTGGATCAGAGCCAGGATGGTTGCATGTAGCCATTTGTTGCATTGCCATACATGGGCCCAACAGCCTGCAAGACACTGCTCTGTGCAAATGAAGTGTCACAAGTGGTCATCGTGCAACTGCAGGGCTCCCCAGCACCTACCAAGTTCACAAAGTCCACATTTGCTTCACTCAAGTGAAACTTGACCATCTCATCCATGCCATTCTTTGCTCCCCAGTGAAGAGGAATGTAGTCACCCTGCACCACATGCAGTGTTCAACACCACACATATCATGCCAGAAGGATACTGTGCTTTTGGAAAGTTAAGCTGCAAGCCAATGGCCGATTTTCAGTTGCATATTCTTACTCACCCTGCAGTCCTTGCACAGCTCCGTCACCCTTGTCTCCACTACTATTTTCTGATCTTCAAGTCTCCCTTTGCAAGCATCAGGAATCGCGCATTTCTCATCAAGTCCCAACACCTCTAGACATTCTAGATCCTCAAAAAACTCTGGAAATGTCATGTGGCTATTTCCTTGAAGCCTCAGAATCCTCAGCATCGACCAGCCCCTCCCAACAGTATTGGGGATGCCTGACAGCCGTGGGCACTGCTGGATGTCCAACTCCTGCATATTAGCAAGTTTGGCCAAAGTGTCCGGCAGTTCTGTGAGTCTGTCGCATCGATGCAAAATCAGCACTTCGAGCTGTCCCAACTGACCAATACTATCTGGCAAGCATGCACACTGCACGCAACCACCCAAGTTCAGGGCAGTCAAACTCACCAACTCTCCAATATTTGATGGCAACTGCTTGAGGGCCGTGCATTTGCTCAAATCCAACATGGTCAAGTTGCGCCACATTTTCATGTCAGGGCAGCACAGGCATGCAATTCCGCATTCTGGAATAAGCAACTTGGTCAGCAGCAACAGATTCCCCAAGGATTCTGGGATTTCGCAGATGCTTTTGCACTGCCTCATGGACAGCACACGCAACTGCGACATTCCACCCACTTCACTTGGAAGACGCACCAACTTGTCACAGCAATCCAACCTGAGCAGTTTTGCAGACTGGAGACACGATATTTCAGATGGCAACTCAGGGATACCCGAGGACGTTAGGTCAACTGCCAACAACTGAGCAGTGAAAAGGGATGGTGGCAGCTCTGACATCCCTGCGTCCCGCAACATGAGAACCTTCAACTCTGGCATCTCCAGCTCCCGCAAAGCCCATGCCTGGTCAGTACTTATTTTCTGGCTGGTAGAAAACCTTGTTGCCATCAGTGCCTGACCCCTGCAGGCGCCCTGTCTCAAATGTTGTGACACCAGCCTTTCCCGCTCCAGCACTGATTTCTTAGCAATGGTGTGCAGTGCACTTTCACGGACGACATCATGCAAGTAGTAATGGACCCCTGAGCGAGATCGTTGAAATTCTGGAACTTCAGAAACATCGTGTCCTTCTTGCCTCAGCAATGCCTTGTCCTCCAGAGTCCTGAGAATTTCTCGTGCCCTACGCTCACTAGCGCACGATCCAATGCTGAGTTGCAACTCCACCATGTCTGTGGCCCGTGCTTGGTAGTCCTCAGGCAGCATAGCCATGTCCAGCAACACCTCCTGATGCACAGAATGCATCCTGTTGAAGCTCAAACCAAACACACGGTCAAACACTTGATCCTTCAACACCTTGGTTTCTGCCAAGATCTCAACTGCATCACGCCATTGCTGTCGCTCTTTGAATGACTGAGCCTCCCTTCCCATTATCTCCAGCGCAAGGGGAAGACCATTGCATTTTTCGATGATGGCCGGGATGAAACGCTCTTGCCATTTTTGGGCCATGCCGTCATCAAATGCGTGCTTGCAAAACAGTTGATGGGATGCCTCATCGTTTAAAGGTGTCACGTCATAGCACTCAGCTGCAACAACACGTGCAACTTTGTGATTTCGTGAAGTTATTAGCACCCGGCTGTTTGGCGGTGCAACATCAAGCCCAGCCATGTCAGTTTCATCCCATATATCATCCATCACAAGGAAATAGGTTTTGTCCTGCAAGTTTGCTTCCAACTTCCATTTGGCCTCTTCAACATTGGCAAATTCCACTTTTTCTCCAAAAAGACATTCCCATATTTTCTTCAGACAATCCAGCATATTAGGATATTGCGATATGGTAACAAACCCCACGCCAAGACATCCTTCATTAACATTCTTCTTGAACCTCTCCTTCACATCTTCATCGTGGATCACACATCGGGCAAGGGTGGTCTTGCCGACCCCACCCATGCCGACGACGGCCACGTATGTGGTGTTGCCGCTCAGCAGCATGTTCTTGACCATCGCCACATCTTGCTTTTGACCAATGGCATCCACTTGCGTGGGAATGCAGACAACTACTCTGGGCCCCCAGACTTCCTTGCGGAATTTTGCCGACACCACCCGTGACAGCTCTGTTCTTAGCACTTTCCCTTGCTCCGCAACTGACCACAACAAGACACAATGCCAAGTCATTCACAAATGACATGCCCGTTGAGTCTGCTACCTTGACAATCGGCAAATTGCCTGCACAAGGGCAACTATTAGTGTAGTTGGGCATGTCAATATGTTCCTAAATCCTAAACACACTGCAGCACGCAACTGTATTTCCCAAAAGCAAGTCCTTTCCCCACCCCTGGGATGGTAAACATGGAAAATATGCAAATCATGGGAAATATGGAAATTGCATTGCACACATACATAATGCAAATTATCATTTTGATATAAGAAAGAACCAACAGCAAAAGCAATATTAGGATCAAAAAGATCAGGACAACAAACTTTGGGAGCCACGCCAGCTTGGAACAAAACTCTGCCATTGCAGATATGGGACCATCTTTTGATCGCCTAATACTTGCACCCACCTACCATCATTTAGCAACTGGCTTCCCGCCCTCACACTGGCTCTTTCTGTGATCAACTTTCGATCATTTGGAGGGGCATCAGTGGTTGCTCCTCCAGCCTCAAGGAGACTCTCGAAGTGTGCCAGTGCTTGCTTAAAGTGTGTTACATCACTATTGGAGGGCACCATTCACATGCTTTCGTGACACCAACAAGGTTCGCCGATGGTATGAGCCAGCCAAAACATGCACTGTCGTGGGACTTTGTGTGGGCGTCCAGCCACCTCCAAGACTGTTCTTTTTCCATAGTCATTGCTTTTTGCAGCACAACACAATGTCCAGAGGCCATATGCTTCAGAGATTGTTATGAGCAAACCATCAACCACAGCAAAAGGCCAAGCGCTTCTGAAGGAGAAAACAAGATGGGTGTTTACGCTAACTTTAGAGATGGGCTTGTGTTCCAGAATGCTTTGAGAAATGTGTGGGTATGCACAACTGTTTCAGAATCCTGCCAATATCATGCACTGCATGTATGGAGCTGGCCAACGTAATCAATCTTGCGATTGGGCACCTGACGAACACCCTTTTAACACCACTTTTCAGTCATGTTGAGTTGAACAAAGCAAGCCACTGTCAGTCAAATGTTGCCAGTGACTAAACAGCACATTCTCTTGTTGCCCTTCTCATAAGGGGTGCTGTGCATTCAAGAGAGACAGGGCAGCAAAATGCCCATGGCCATTTTTGTGAACACCCAGCGAAGTGCAAGGCAAACCCAAGGCAGGTCTGTCTTGGGTTAACCCACCAGGGAGAAGTCACTGGGCGCTAGTTGAAAGCAAAACCAAGACAACATAATCCATCCCACTTTGGATGCCACACAGATGTGGGTCCACATCGACATAGCAACTTCAAGAAAGTCATTTAACAGTGTTATAACACACGCTTGCAAAAAAAGGCCAGTTGCAACTGCCGTGGCTCCTTACCTGCTGCAGCAACCTGGTCTGGAATGGTATCCACCTTCTTGCTTGTGTCCTGGACCTTTCTGTTGATGTCGTGGATCACCATGTTTGAGTCATGCACCTCATATGCTGCCAACCATTTTTCGCACTGCTTAGCCAGCTCCACAACTGCTCTTGGGCCCAGCTTGTCTTTGAATATCCCATGCACCATAGTTCGCACTGTTGACTGAAACTCAAAACTCTCAAGCTGTCGGGCACCCTCCTCGATCACTCCCATCAGCTCTGACAGCTCCTTCAGGCGATCTCCAGTTTGCTGCCTCTGCAACCGCTCCAGAGTTTCCATCACACGTTTTGCGATCTGTTCAAGTTTGGACTGTGCCGCATGAAAGCCATCAATGTCGCCCTGAACTCTGCATGCCACTTCCAAGGCAAAGCCCAATACCGAAAGAGCCGGACCCGCAAAGGGCAACTTGCCCAGCACCTCTGAGGTGAGCTGTGCAGCGATGCCCAAAATTTTGGCACTTGATTGCACCACTTCCAGATGCGCCCTACGGAGAGGCCAAGACGCTTGTCGGGCTTGTCCCAGGTTTCCAATCAAATTTGGGCCCCGCAGTAAATCGGTCCATGAGCACACCCGCCACTCCAGAGCTGCAACCCACTGGTCAGCAATGACTGAAGATTCTGCCCTGAACGTCTCACTGTCCTGATCAAGCATCACCGTCCAGTCTTTCTCTCCTGTGCGCTTCACTTCCGTCTTTCCCCGCACCAGCCCAATATGGCGTCCTTTTTTTCCTACCCAGCCTTTCATGTCCTGCGGAAGGTCTGTTCGGCCACTGGTTTTAATCCATCGAAGGTCCATTCGAGCAAGAAGACAAACCCAAATCCATTGCCCATGTTTGCGCGACCACCTCTCCACGCAGCCTGCATCCGGGGCCAGCAGCGTGCGCTGCTCCTCGTCCGCTCGTGCTTGTCCCCCACTGGATGTGGCCATCCCGCAAGAGCACTGTTGGGACCTGAATTGAAGAAAGTTCGGGAGGCCAGAAATGCAGACCTGTAAAGCACAACGGCCTGCACTTTGGAAGGCTAGGGCAAAGTCCAGAAAGCAACGCAATGTGCGGAATGTGGAGGCGTGGCATAGGCGCGCCAGGTCGGGCAGCAATCTGTCAACGACGGTGTTGCCAATGAGCACAAAGGAGTCATCAACAGCCTTGGGCGTGAATCTCAGAACGGCGTTGTGGCAGTGACGGTCCCGAGCAATTGTTCTGCGTCCGCTACAGAAACGCCGTCGCCACCGCATCAGCACACATCAATACAACGCAGGCGATCCTCCTCCCATTCGTGTGCGCATCCCCTGAGCATGAGAGTCGACATCCGTGCCAGTAGCCGCGATCCCAAAACCTCAAATGCGCATTTACACAGACTCGACAGCCAGTCCACACATGAGAGTCGCACGTCAGCGCCCTTCTTTCGCTCGGCAGCCTTCGGCCAGTCAGAATCACTGTTCGATGTTGACCGAAATGGGGCGCCCGTCTGGCATCTGTGGCCCCCCATCGCCAGCAGAGACGCGTGTTCGGAGACACTAAGACGTCTCAACCCGACCAGGCGCTGCCGCCCACACGACAGGTGCTCCACGTCAGGCGCCAGAGCGCCATCGACAACATCCTTAACCAGATCCGACACAGCCTGTCCGCAAGGTGCATCCCCAATCGCAAGCACCTCCCACGAGCCGCAGGATCCGCCACGGCACTCGCGCGTCGACAAGACGCGCCGGGGCCCTCAACCGCAATGCTTGCCTGATGCAATCGCCGGACGGCGCCCCTCCCTCGCTCACCGGCCTTCCTCGGGCCGTCGCTTTTCCAAGGCGCGGCACCCGCCTGGCGGCCCTTCGCGCAAGAGCGCCCGAGCCGTCGCCGACGCTCTGCTCCGGGACCTTGCGGCCGCGCCGATGTACTAGATGTCGCCCGAGGGCTGGGCGCACACGGCAAATGTGCGCCCGAGGGCTGGACTACATCACCCCCGGGGATTGATGTCCGCCCGAGGGCGCGAAGCGCCCGAGGGCGGACATCATCCCCGGGGGTGATGTAGCCAGCCCGAGGGCGCACATTGCCGTGTGCGCCCAGCCCGAGGGCTACATCGTGCAACTCGCCCGTCACCCCGCCGACCTGGCAGTGGATGTCGCCATCACTGGGGGCCGCCGCAGTATTATAATCATCAGGTTTTCGGGTGGGCTGCTGATTGCGAGGCTGCAGCCCTAGCGAGGGCAGCGCCATGGCCTCTGCCCGGTTGCTGCGGGGGGTGCGGGCTGCGAGGGCGAGAGGGCACCATGGGCGCCAGGGTGCGGGGTGGGGTGCGCGGATGCGGGCTGCGCGGATTCGGCCCTCCAACATTGGGATCCCAATGCGATGCCGCCCTCCGGAGGGCAGCGCCGGCGGGGGATTGCGGGGCGCGGAAATCGGAAGGGCACCTCCTGCGTGGGACGCGGGTCACACTGCAAGGCTGCCAGGCTGAGCGTGGTGAGGGCAGCGGCATGGCCGGCGAATGAGTGCGGGCACCGGCATTTGTGTGCGAATGAGTGGGTTGCGGGTTACCCCGTTACCCCAGCGAGGGCAGCGCCATGGCCGTGCAGGCTGTTACGTGGGACGCAGGTTGCGGCATGGACACTGGTGCCTGGGATGCGGGTTGCAGGGAGGAAGAGCGGCACGGAAAGTTTCAGGTGAGTGGGCCCCATTCTGCAGTTTCCGTGTCATGCAGTTGCGGTGAATGACGAGTTGCATGTCGAGATCGTGGGTAGGGCCTTCAGGGCGAGAAAATGGGGAGGGGGGAGGGGGGGGGTTACATTGTGGTGGGAGGTGTTTGCGTTGTGTGGGTGTGGGTGTTTGCACGGAAGCCGGTTGGTGCAGGGGCGAGTGGGAGGGTGGGAGGGGGGGGGGAGAGATGATCTAGGGGGTATCAAGCATTGTTGGTCGCGGCGCCGGACGCAGATTTCCTGCCAGGTCGGTCGTGCCGTTGGTGGCCATGGCAGCGCGCAGTCGAAGGCGGGGGCTGGGGCGATACGGGCCGCTGTGCGAGGAGGGTCGAGGGGGATTGATCTGGGAGGTATCAAGCGTTGTTGGTCGCGGCGCCAGATGCAGATTTCCTGCCAGGCCAGTCGTGCCGTTGGTGGCCATGGCAGCGCGCAGTCGAAGGCGGGGGCTGGGGCGATACGGGCCGCTGTGCGAGGAGGGTGGAGGGGGCAGGCCAGGGTCTGGGGGCGTGGGCGGGTGTGGCATCCAGGCGCGCTACATATTTTGCCTATTTCGGGGGAGGGTGGCGTGGGCCAATCAGCGCTCTACATATTTTGCCTGTTTCGGGGAAGCGGGGGCGTCAGCCAATCAGCGCGCTACATATTCTGCCTGTTTCGGGGGAGCGGGGGCGGCAGCCAATCAGGGCGCCATATGATAGTAGGGTTTGGACGGAACGGGAGGGTCAGCCAATCAGCGTGCCAGTAGTTGGAGTGTATGGGGTAGTTGGAGCGCGAGCGCCTGCGCCTGCGCCTGCGCCTGCGCCTGCGCCTGCGCCTGGCACGCGTGGGTGAGCACCAAGTACTCGCATTCTGAGTCGCTTCCGTCATTGCGATCCAATTGTCCGGCGAGCCAAAATTGGCTTCACAGCAGTTGGGAGGGCAAATAGTAGCCCAGATCGTCCGTCTCGCCTGCTTCTTCGCGCTGCGGCACTTGGTCCCATTCGCGCTGCGACCAGTTGACCCAATCACCACCCATGTTGCTGACTACGTTGGTGTATTGTTTGCAGGTCAACGGCGCGAACAGGGCGACCTCGATCGCAGGTCGCGGTGGGTCACTGGCGCGCCAAAACATGTTTTGGTGGGAGACGACGCTGGCGGACGCTGCAGCGATGGCGTGGTGGCCCCCCCATTCCACGGTCTGCCCCACGGTCTCGTGGACCACGAGCGCTGGAAAGGGCCGGATGATGTAGCGGGCAGGCCGGGAGGAGGGGGGGGGGCGGCAAGGGCGGGTGATGTAGCGGCCGGGCGGGGGGCGGGGCCGGGGAAAGGGCGGATGATGTAGCGGGCAGGCGGGGGGCGGGGCGGGGAAAGGGCGGATGATGTAGCGGGCGGGGGGGTGGGGGACGGGAAAGGGCGGATGATGTAGTGGACAGCCGTTGTGGAGGGGGAAATGTAACGAACTTGCAGTGAAGAGCTAATGTACTAGCATGCGGGGGGGAGGGCGAGTTGCCCCCACCGGGAAGCCGCGGCACCCGGTGCCGAAACACGATCTCACACCAAGAGGAAGCACATGGGGCGCAAGGCCGCCGCACAGCTACCGGACCGGAACCCTCACGTGACGCGATCCAGACCAGATGCAGTGACCACTTTTGCGGCCTCAAGTTCCGGAGAGGGAACTTGCGAACCTTGAGGGGCCCATGACCGACCAGGCATATGTGAACACCAATGGGCGGTTTGCTGGTACTTGGCTCCAGTACTCTTTCCGCAGCCGGTGGACCCGACACCCCTGGAGAGGCTGTTCCTGGGCACGTTCGCGGCTCGAGATGGTGGCCACAAGGTGGCTGCGAGAGCAGAAAGCTCTCCTGCTGCTCCTTGGCTCCATCATTGCTTTCTACTTCCTCGCAACACGCCAGGTGCACACCGAATCAGCTCCGTGTCCCTCCTCGGGATTGGGACACCATTGCATCGGCGCTGACACCCACACCCAACCGCTGCTCCACGCCGCTGACAGATCCCGCGCGACGATCTGAAGCCAGCGGGGCTGCTGTGCGACACGGCAGCTGAGATTGAAGTGTGCGCCCACAGAGGGGCTGCTCCCGAGTTGGGATTCCCGCGACCGGGTCGGAATGCCATTCGGGCTGCGTGGGAGCACAAGGCAAGTGATCCGCAGGGGGCGTGCAATCTTCGCCCTGAGAGCTCAGGGGATGGAGAGTGGGAATAGAAATTCTTGCTTGGCGAAGGCTGGCTGGTGGGTCATTTGAATGGAGTGCTCGCGGTGCTTGTGTGTGGAGCTGTGAGTGGATTCAAGCGAAGAATTTGTGTCGTAGTCTACGAGGAACGAGGCACAATGCACGGAAAACGCTGAGAAGCTGCGCTGCCTATCGCAGCGGAGCGGTGTCAATTGCAGTGTTTGCATTGCTTTGCATGTTGGTATATTGGCATACATTTGTCACCATGAAATACATGTGCTGCTAGCGGGTATTGTCAGAATTCTGCCGTGAGCACAACTGTCTCCAGAGGAAAATGATTCTCTTTCGCTGGCACCAACCTGGTGTAGGGCGAAACACTTATCAGATCATTGCTTGGCTCTGCTCTCCTCAAGCTGCTCCACTTGTATCCTGCACTCAATCAGTGAGTCTTCTGTCATATGCAAGATTTCTTCCCGCTACGACTTGATTGCACTCAGGAACTGCCCAACAATGCTCTTTTGGCCAGCGGGTGATGTCAGGACGTTATGCACGAACCTTGGCAGTTCCTCTCATATTCTTTACTGCTGCTGCTTTTCATGTGGTACACTAAAGTGGCTGCGGTGTGCCTCTGGATGTCTCCCAGATCTGTTGTTTTGACATCGACGTCATGCAAACGAAAGATGGCCATCTTGTTGTTGCGCACCCCAGACAGCTGCAGGAGTGTGTTGGAGACCAGATGTTAGACCCCAGGTCTGGATGCCGAGTCCCATGATATCTACCCCAGGCCAGTCGACCTGTCTCACCTCAAGGCCTGATTGTTGCAAGATCGCCTCTTGAGGCGCGAGTGGTCACTGCTGATCAACCAGTGTGGTCATTATTGCACTGTAGTTGTTGCATTTGTCCAAATACTACAGCAGTACAACACATGGCAGTTCCTTTGCCCTGCCTTTCAACAGGTAAATGAAAGGATCCATCTTAAACATGTTGCAGTGTTTCAAAATAGCATTGCTAAAAGCTGCATGATGTTGAAGATGTTGTGTTCTGGAATGAAAAAATTTCATGGCTGGTCGTTGTGCACAGTGGCAGTAGTGGATCCCAACAAAAGTGTTTCAATGGTCCAGGTGTGATGCAGCCATGCAGTGGTTATTGCAATAATTGCATTTTGGCTCTCTGCTGTGAACATTTCATTGCCAAGAACTGCAAGGTACTGTGAAACGTTAAATCAAACACTAGTTTTTTTTTCCCCAGTGGACAGCTTGTCCAAGAATGACAGAACAATGCCCTACCACCTCCACAGCAGCGATGGACAAACAAGGGCAACGAAACTACTGGAAGCCCCACAAGCAACAGCATAGTTTCATAGAAAATCTTCAAGCCAGAATGTTCATTTTATTGAAAATCAAATGTTGTCGTACCGTTGCCAGTCTTCTGGCCGCCCTTGGAGGCAGTGATGTACATGCATCATTGATGACACTGCACGATCGATATGTACATTAGCAATTTCTCCCACGACATACATATTTCCCTGCTTTCAGGCACATGGCAGATAGCTACACACTGCAAGAGCTGTTGGACAAGGGCATTGGCGAATGTGATATCCCCAAGGTTGATTCCTTGTTGGAAGAATTTTCAGCTTTGCTGAAGAAGGCAAGCGGCACCAACAATAGTCATGTGCAGTAAGCACGCTGCCAGATATTTGAGTATGTTGCACAATTTGACTTATGTTCACCAATTTCGAATTGTACAGATCGTGCGTAGGTCATATACACAAATTGAAAGAAATCAAATCGTTGGGTAGTATTGCATTCGAAGGAATCTCCCAATTCCTCAATTGCCAGGAATTGGATATGGTTGAAATGGAGCAGTAACCAAGGTGTGGGTATAGTCTGGTGTGTTGCGTCCCTTATGGCTGTAGGAATCTGCATCTTGTGGAGGCATGAGTACCCCGCCATGCAGACAAAGCACTCCGTGCTAGGAGCTTTGATAAGAATGTGTGTGACATTGTGCCTATTAGCTACTTTCGGGCACAAAGTGCAGTGCTTTGTCGTTTCTTGGAAGATGCAATCGAGGAAGTCTTGTCTGCTAAGCTAGTTTGCAGCCAATGTGTGAGTGAGCCGATTGTGTTCAGGCTCGATGGAAATTGGCATCTTCCGAGTGGACTTGCATGCAGTACACATGCTTGCAGAGCTTTTGTGCATGTGCACATCGCCCACATGAATAGTGTCCCTATTCTGCAGACAATGATGTGGCCATTGCCATGTTGTGGCATTGGAGCAAATATAACCTTGTCAGATGTCACATATACATGCTGGATGTCCTGATTCTCATGTGCTGGCGCCGTATGTGAATGACACCTGCAGGGAATCCCTCAGCGACGACCGATGATATCTATTGAGCTCAAAGGATCCTCTTTAAATGGGGCCAATATCGGTCGAATTTTGGACATGGCGAAAGAGCTGAGCATAGTCCAATACCTCTATTTTTGGTTTGGCTTGGAATCTGGCCTGGATCTGGTGAGGGACATGAAAGAGTCAGCGCCAGGTGTGCATGGTGGCCTTGTCTACAAGGACAGAGACAGGATACAGATGAACACAGAGGCGGAGAAGGTAAAGCTTTTGTGGGTCATATGGCCCTATGACAATGTAAAATCGTTTCTGATGAAAGGAAATGCAACGGGATCGCCATGAGATCCCCAACGATTTGGTGCGGCTTTGCTGCGAGGGGGCCAGCATCTGTGGCAAGCCAAGATTCCCTCCTCTGGGAAAACGAAAGTCATCTCAGGTGCTACCAGAAGTGATTGGGGACTGTTGAAGTGCACCAGAAGTGCCACCGTTTTCCAGTGGTCACAAAATCTGCGAAACATCAGGAATCGTTTGCTCCGCAGCGGGTGATGCGCACTGAAGTACAAACTGCGCCAAGATAGCTAGCATCATTACCTTTACACATAGTGTTGATACCTTATCGATTATGGCATCTTTCATGGTGGAATGTCGATTATTGTCATCCTTCAAGGAAATTATTAATTTGAGATTGGTTCAAGGGTGGGGGGCACTCTGACTCCCAGCCGCAAAAACATTGAAGCAAAAATCGTGCTTACTGCAAAAATTTGCATTTGCTAGAAGAGGTTCAAAGTACCCCTGCCTTGTTCCAAAAGCTTCCTTCATTCGTTCAGGCTCCAGAAAGGCCTTTAAAGTGTGCCAGTTGACGATATGTCCCCGCTGCTTGACATTGACTCCATGATCCGTGGCTGTTTGCTCTCCTCTCATACCTCTTCGCAGGCTTGGTCTTTACGTTTACGTTTTTACACGAGAGCACATGAAAATTTGCAAAAGGGGCATTTTTTGCGGTTGTATTTACATATTCTTACAGGTCGCCGGGGCACCCAGGTAATGTGGTGAATCGCAAACAATGATCAGTCCTCCACATCCTCGCACCTGCAACACAGCGTCCACCTCGCCCTGGGCAAGGGCGAAGATGTGATTGAACAAAAGTTTTTTTTTCTGCCTACTCCAGAGCTTCACCATAACTCCCTGAGCCTACATGTAATGTCTTTCTGTACACCATGTCAAAACTTACGTAGTTTACGTGCTTTTATGTGCAAAAACTGTTAAAGTTCCCGGAACAATACTAATGCAAGACACAATGAACTCCATATGAATGGAATGTGTCTCTCACCGTCTGACTGACCGGGATGAAGTTGAAAGCACATTGATCATGCAGTTAACAAAATGCACCAAAATAACAAGTTGTTGAGGTGCCATTTCGTGTCGATTTGTGGCCAGTCCATCAAACCGTTAAACGGTTTAGATTACCCGGTTAATGCGGCGCAGCATCCGGCGGGCAGTCAGCTGCCGCTTGCGCCTAGGATGCTTCCCGCGCGCGCGACTTACCCGGGAATGCGCGGCTGGTCGGCGCGAGTGCGCGGAAAGAAGCGACCGCCGGCGACTGTGCTGGGCGACAGTGGCCGGACGTGGCGGACATCGGGGAATGGCTTTCGAAGCCGATGCGCAGCTGGCCAGCGAGGCGGAGGTGCCGGGCCATGGAGCTCGTTTTGGCGGAATGGCAGAGGCGCTGAGCGGTGCGAGTGCAGCGGAATTGACCAGAAGGCTGGCGCGGAATGAGAGAACACTTGCGCGCATGGAGGGGAAGCTCGCTGCGTTGTTGACGGCGATTGAGGAAGGCACCTTACATGAAAGGGCGGAGGCGGGCAGTCCGGAGGCCGCGGGCCGATCGTCCCCGGCCCCTCAAGCGGCCTCAGCGATGGCCGTCAGGGAGCTCGTCGTTGAGCTCCGGACGGAGGCGGTGGAGGCGCAGAGGTCGGCCGCAGAGTGGGCCTCCATGGCCATCCGGAGGGCCCTAGGAACCCCCCCCGAAAGGGGGATGCACGTTTCCCCGGCCGGTCCGGAGGGATGGAGCGGCGCGCCGGGGCCGGAGGAAGAGGCGCCCGAGCTGCGCCTTTTCGAGCGCGGGCGGGCGGTGCTCGCGAGCGGGCAAATGCTGCGGGAGGAAGGCTCCGAGCAGTTCGGAGGAAGGAAAGTCATGCATGACGCCCGGATTGGCCGAGCGTCGTGAAATGTAACTGCAAGGAGTGTTTGTGATTGATAGGAAAAGGGGGAAAACGGTTTGATAAGGGGAAGTGAAGGTAATAAGGAAAGGATATTGTAACCCCTATCAAATGCATGAGGAGTGACCTGTACGCATGCACAGAGGCTTTAGAGGAGGGGGTGCGTTGGTTCTTGGGGTGGTGATGTTTTTTGGTGAAACGGTTGGAGAAAGGTGATGTAACCAGGTACCAAAGTGGGTGAATAATAATGTGATGGAATCCAACGTTGGAAATTCACTCAGGACGCTACGAAGAGGGTCCAACGCACTGCGAATTCGCAGTGGGAAGTGGCATGTGGAGAGTCCGAAGGGGAGGTGTTGTGATGCCTAGCAACTGGGGTATATAGGGGCTGGCTTTTGGCCAGTTTGTGCAGCACCAAAGCCAGCGCCGTGAACCGCCCCAAACGGACGACAACCAGAGCTGTGAGAGAGTGCTGTGGAGCTGCAGCCAAGGCGCAATCCATCGTTGGTGTTGACTGGCAGGGCTGGACGGTGTGGTGTTTTGGGAATCGCTGATCGAAGTGAAGAGTTGGTGTTGGGAGTGAAGTATAGTGACGGGTGAAGTTGGATCTGTGAGAAAGGGAAGTGGACAAAGTGAAAGCGATTGTGGTGTTGTTGAGCGTTGTACAGACGTTGTGTAAGTCCTGTGGGTTGGCTGCCTGCCCGATTGAGTATCGTGATTGTGAGTTCCAGGCAGAATTGTTGAGCCGTCGTTCTGACTGACTCCTGGCAGGAAAAAGGTGATCAGAATCAAATTGCATGTCCCTTGAGCTATCTCTGAAGTTGACTTTGGAAGTTAGCTGTGTTCCCCTAGCACAGCAAAGTCGGGAAACGGTAAATCCAAGGCAAGTGTCCTGCTGCCCCTCGACCACTGACCAAGAAAACGGGAAGCAGCGAAAAAGAAGGCGTGAGGTGGCAGAAAATCCGGAGAAAACCGAGGGAATCCCTTTTCTGAAGAGAGCAGCAGTTGAGCGTGTTTGGGTGGAGCAGAGGAATCTCCCACCATATATTCTTTCAGTTCCAGAGGTCCGTCACCTCCGCTTGGAAGTGCAGTCCTTCCTTGCTGCTCATTGGGCAGATTGTGAGCGCTCATTTCAGGAGGCCGGAGACTTCATCCGAAAGGAACTGACAATGACTCTGCGGGAAAACAGAGTGGTGCGGGCAGCTGCTTCAGGAAAAGTGGGCAAAGAAGGTGATTCTGATCAGTTTGGCAATAGGGAGGTGGAGGAGAATTCCAGCTCAGGGGAAGAGATCCCTTCAGATTGTGAAATACAGGGGAGTTGTACGGAGGGTATTTCGATTGGGGAGTGAATGTCTGGGGGTTGTCTGTGTTACAGTGACGATATAGTGGTGTGGACAAGTAGAGCAAGGGTATTGGTGATTGTCCAACTGGGTTTGATTGAGGGAACGATTGTTGTAACGGTTGTAGTGAAAAACCTTGTGTAAAACTCTTTTGTCTCAAGGGGACCGTGACCTACTGGCCATATCATGGCGGTCACTAACAGGGTCCTTCAACAAAACGTAAATACCGTTTTAACGTGTAAATACATATAAACATTCGGTGTTTGAAGACCAAGCCTGCATTTGGAACCGCTCTGCGGTTTACTTTTCGTCCCATCATTCTGCACCCAGCCCTGGAATCCACTCCACCCAAGAGGGCCACGGCTCCCAAAACCCATCCACGACAATCTTCAAATGGTAACTGAAGGTGAAATTGTCGAGAAGTGTCGATTTCAACTCCAGATCCCATGTGGTGCTTGCAACAGGACCAGCGACAGCCAGCTGCACTCATTTTCTCAGTCAGGCGTCCTTGAAATGGTCTTTTGCCTCCCACGTCTCCTATAGGCGGCGGGCCCTGTGCCCCAGCCCTGCGTGCTCCATTTTCAGGTCACAAAAGGCGGTTCGTCTCCATCGCAGATATTGCTGTTCTATGCTGCTCCTAGTGCTGGTGGTTGCAGTCTGACGGTGGTGAGTAGCATGCATCCGTTTCATAAAATGGCCGTCAAAAAGGGGCAGTATGCGGCGTCCCAAAAGGAGCAAAGAAGGGTGTCTGTGCTGCCTTGCATTTCAAGTACTGCCCACACCACCTTGAAAACAATGCATAGTAGGTGCCGCTGATTGGAATGGTGGGCGCTGATAGGGAAGGTCGGCATGTCGCAGATCAGCCCACGAGTGAGTGGCTTGTACGACACCATTGTGCCATCTGTGAATCTGGAAGAAGCCCTCTTCGCGGAAGCAAGGGATAAAAACAAGTAAGTCCATTCTGCAGGCAAGACACGGAGCACGCCACACTCTCGACAAACAAAGAATGTGCTTAGTGGCCGATATCAGCCGCAACAACCATCAAGATATTCAGCTAGCATGGAACATGGCGCTGCATGAGTACGCAGAAAAGATTTTGGCGCTTGTATTTCTGCCTGGGTCCCCTTTTTCTTTTGTTGACGTGGCCTGTCGGCAAGTGGCGAGTGACAGCGTGGAAGCGAGCCCCATTGCTACTAATGGCATAACATGCCCGCCATATGACGTGGCTGTAGAATCCTGGAAATTTATCGGTATCGGTATTGGTAACTTCATGGTATCATCGCCTGCCAGGTGCACGGGCTTTGTTTTGTCATTTTGTGACACGTGCATTCCATGGATTTTGATGGCATCGAACATTCGATGATGCATGCCAGTGTCCAAGGGCGGACCAACAAGGTGGACCTCAAGTTGATCGGGGTGATCGTACCTGAGGAAGGGCACTTGCGACTTGACGTTTCGTTGTGTCGCTTCTTCTGGGTTGCTCGCAGGACGATCGCTGTTTGGACCATCAACGACGAGGAGCAGATGTGGAGATCGATGCAACTAGGTGCCCACTACGGAATATCTGAATGGCCCTTGCTGTTCAGGAGCGTCGTCGGGCAGGCATTGAGAAAATGCAAGAGTCACAAGGAGAGGGAACACACGAGGCAGTTCATGGACTTCGCGGCCTGATGCTGCCGGTTGCGCTTATTTGTAAGATTGTTCCAACAGTTTGTTTAGCGAAAGCTAGTGGCGCAGAGTACTTCGTTCACTGTCATGCACGGCCGGCTCCAGAACCTTTTCACTCGTCGTTTGTGGACGTGTAACACACCGCTTTCCTCGCTATTGTCGGCCTCGCGTCCCTTCATCTTCATGGTTGTATCGATGGTACGCACAATGCAGTTCCTGTTTCATGCGCAGACGAGGAAAGGTGCGCTGCTTGACGTCGACGTCGAGCAGGCGCTTTTTTGCTTCAGGCAAAGGCAAGGGACGTCGACTCGCTTTGAAAGGACCA
The DNA here is from genome assembly GCA_905146915.1 of Ostreobium quekettii. Classification (NCBI taxonomy): domain Eukaryota; kingdom Viridiplantae; phylum Chlorophyta; class Ulvophyceae; order Bryopsidales; family Ostreobiaceae; genus Ostreobium; species Ostreobium quekettii. The sequence continues at coordinate 27,907 of CAJHUC010000725.1, read as the reverse complement.
GCTGGATTCCGAAATTGTGTGCTCAACAGCCGCTCCCCCACCCCAAGGAATTCTATGTGTTTCCAGCTACAACCCGCTGCCGACGAAATTCAAGCTGCTATATGGCAAATATTGTACACTACCCAAACACGCATCCACACAAAACAGGTTGGGCCAGTCCTGCAGTCCTGGCATGCTGGCTGTGCAATCAGTGCCACAGCATTGCCACAGCGTTGCTGCTCGTCCCCCAGGGTAAGGAAGCAACGCCCAGGTGCGAATTCTGACAGCATTCCGGGCAAGAGATCAGAACATTCTCCCGCAATTCTGGACTGGCGATCGAATTCCGGCGGTCGATCCGTGGGCGCAGACGCCATCTTCTTCAGCAACAACGCTCCCCGCGTCAATCCCAAAACTCCGCGGATTCCGCCATGCCCGCCTGCTGACCGCAGCCTGGTCCACGCAAGCAACGGACACGCTCAACCCCTCAGGGATTTGACACCACACGGCCCCGTGTGCTGTGCAGCACAGTCCAAGACAATTCCGTTCAGCCGGCGAGAATTTTCGGCGTCAGGGCGTACGAAATTCGCTGCGCTTCCCGCCACGTGGCTTCCCACAAATTCTTCCCCTTGGCGTCTTGCCACTCCTGTGTCAGCACGCCCTCCTTGGCCATTACCAGCAGCATGTTCTTCACGTCCTCAGGCACCGACTCAGCGAGTTCATTGTGCCGATAGCAGCTTTTCTGTGGGACAGCCAGGAAACAATGTGACAATGTTGCCTCAAACGGTGAATGCTGCGTGTTTTCGCGACACCACAGTCTTCTGCTTGCGACAGAGCACGCGCACACTGAGCACTTTCCACTGGTCACGGTTATCCCAGCCAACGCCACGGTCAGATGAAAGGCCTGGAGGCTGTGAATGGACCCTGATCACCCCGTTGTCACCATATGTGATATGATGCGAAGGCAATGACAGAAGCATCGTACATTTACGTTTGGGTGCAGCGGCCATTGTAGTTTTCAACATCTGTTTCTAGGTTTCAACAATCACAGGTTCGCTTTTTCCTGGTGCCGGAAAATAGCGTTTGAAGCTGCCAGCAAGTCACGGGAAGCACGGCGCAGTTCGACACATTGCGCAGCACGCAACATGAAACGCTGCTGCAACACAACACAGGGATTGCATTCACCCTGGATGCACAGACATGCACATAGGCACACACGCTGGCAGCCTGGCTAGTAATGCTGCACCCTTGACCGACACCATCTGCATTGACACACTGTCCTATGATGCAAGAACAAGGAAGCACAGCAGTGTGCACAAAATTCATGTTTCCATGCCATCTCTATATGGATGGATTGGACATTCTGGCCTCCAAGAATCCTGTCCACGATTACAAAGGACTGCGGTCAGGACATGGGTGCTCCATATCTGGCTCACCTGAAGCACTGTCAACATCTCCAACCAGATCGTAGAGAATGTTGGCAGCTTCTGCAGCAAGTGCAAAAACTGCAGGAACGTCCTGGACAGCGTCTTAACAGACAGCTTGACCGTCTGAAAATTCTCCTCCACATCCCATGCCTTCTCTCGAGTAATGAGCGCCTGCACCAGAGGTATGAGCTCATACTTCAAGACTGCCCCCCACTGCTGGGCGTCCAGCTGCAGGTCCTCCCCCTTGAGGATCGCGTTGTGCAGCTTGATGGCTGCATGGTTGCGCACCTACAAACAGCCGCATGATTGGGTTGTAAGCCTTGTGGGAACGCACAGCCCACAGGCCACACGCCATCATTGCATACAAGGTGCAAGGGTGCAAGCCATGTCTATCTGACGATGCATTCCAAAGAAATTCTGATCCATGCCATAAGCCTGAATTGCGCGTGTGTGCCCCAAGACGCGCAGGTAATCCTATTCAGTGGCAGTGTTCGTGTCCGTACGAAAGTCACATTATGCTGTCCACAGATCCTTGCATGGATGGTTTTGGTGAGGGCTCCATGGCTGTTGGCAACAAGTACAGCCATCGAACAGCTACCATGCCAGGCATAAACAGGATGCAAAAAACCGTGTACGACAACTTTGATGGCACGTTGAAGAAAGGAACACCCCAGAGGAGAGTACCTTATGTTGCTGGGTACAGTGTGCTTTTGGTGCTGTTTTGAGTACAGTTAGCAACTTCCATGTCACCTTTCATGGGCATAGCCTAACACAAAGCATCAAAAACTATTTCGTTCAAGATCGGTGTGATCATTGCATTACACGTTCCTCCAGTCACAGTGATTCTTCCTGCATCAAGCAAGTACGTCAGCACCATGCAATCCAATGGAGCAGGTGTGGTCTTTGTACGAAAAAATCCTGATGATGAACTCATTCCATTGTCTTCTCCAGCGTCAGCCACCTGGCTGGCTATTGCAAGGGAACCCACAGGCCTGATATCCACCAACCGGCATGATGTCCACCTGTTGTCGATACATGTACATCGTGCTGTCTGAGTAACTTCTCAAGATGAAATCTTCAAATCACAAGCCCCTCAAGGTTAGTGATCTGCCACGTACTGCCAATTGGCAAAATTGCAGGTTACGCCTCCATACCTGTGGCGCTGATTCTTGGCTTGAGAAGCTGCAAAGGGCCTTGATGATGTCTGACCAGCACTGGGCACGATCCAAGCCCTTCTCTGGGGGTGCTGGATATCCCAAACGCCTCTCGCCCTGCGAGGGCTTCCAAGTTGGCAACCACACCACCATGTCCCCCATCAGGTCGAGAACCTGGATGGCCTTGTCAGGCTGGTAGGTTGCTGTGCGCTCAACGAACGAACGGGCCGTCGAAAGACAGTCTGAGAAGTTGACAGGGGTGAGGTGTGCACCATCTTTCACAATGTGCACAAAGGCATCCAGCGATGTCTTGAATGCAGGTGGCGATGCTGCTGTCAGGCAAATGAGCAGGCATATGGTGCTCCATGCCCATCCCTGATGCATCCACATTCATTGTAGGCTGTTAGAATCTCAAGCTGTCTCAATGCCGTCTTTCAGAAGCAGCACTGCTCATCGCCATTGTGTTCATGCCATGTGTGCATAAATGCATTCACCCATCAACTGGTTCATTTGCACATATTGTTTCATGCCATGTGTGCATAAATATGTTAATCCATCAACTGGTTCATTTGCTCATACGATGCGACTCCTGTGTGCAGCATGGAGCACAGTCCCAGATGCAGTTATTGATGATTCAATGCAATGCCAACAGAACACATTTGCAGGTATGTGCTCAGATGGGCATGGTATGCCAACATACAATCATAGCCAAACTGGGGACAGCACAAATGGCAATAGGATCAATACAACACATTGCAGTGCTCTTCACGTTGAAGGAGCTCAGCCTTCGAAATGATAATGCCAGTTCAGCAGGAACCCAACTGGCATGGCACAGGACAAGTCAAGGCCATTTTGGAGCTACACAGGGCTGACACCAGCACAATGACTTGGTGCCGCTGCATATTGCACAGCCGCTCCATGGTCACATGCTGTCTGCCGATCCATCGGAAATGTGAGCCTGCTGAACATGGGCAAGAATGGCACTATCACCAGGCCGATGCACCCTAAACAGGCACAAGGTCAAATCCAGGTGGTTCTCAGGCGCCTTCTTCGTGCTGCCTCCCACCCACCTGATGAATGAAAGAGGCAGCCCCCTTGATGAGCGCCAGCACCTCTGTGGCCACCTTTTCAGCCATGTCCCTTATCATATCCGCATCCAAGTTTCGCACAAACTGGAGGCTGGTCAGCAGTAGGTCTGCCACCTCTGGCTTGTACACCAGGATCCGTTGGCACACGCGGAGCAGCCCAAGGACCCCCACCTCGACCAGCATTTTGGATATTGGCCTGTCTGAGGGGATGATTACTGACTTCAGGTGGTCATGGACCAGAGGCCACAGCTTGTTGATGCGGTCGCGATTGCGGATGGTGACCGAGAACATAAGTTCTAGGCACACCACGGATGTCTTTTCATCGTTGGTATGGCGTGGAGACCACCCTGCGGCAGCATTTAAAGGGAGGCAGTCAGACACAAAGGAGCCAAAAAGAAAATTGGCGAGCGCTTCTGTAAGTTTGGCAAAGTGATTCTCACGAAGAAAGCACGCAAACATGCAGAGTCAACCCCGTCATGACTATTTCTTACTATAATGAATAAGACGGCATGGGAATCTCGGAGTGCATCCACAGGTCAGCTGTCAGTGAGCACCACACAGAACAAGCAAGGAGCAAGCATGCTTGCCTAGACATCAGGCAACAATGTCAGTAAAGTACTACACAATCAAAGGTGATGAGCTGGCACCAACACATCCCTTGCCAACACTCCTGTAAGGCATAATGTTGAATCAAGAACACCCCCCCTATGCCTGTCTCTTGGAGCTTAAAACTGCCCCAATAGACAACCACTCCTGGGAATGGACGACATGTGGAGCGATTGACCATGACATCCTTTGGATAGCAATTGCCACAGCTTCACAATCACAGCACTTGTACCTTACTACTTCCTCCGCCCGGAATTAATTGTCCTCTATGACTTTGGTGCCTTACTTCTCCATCATAGAAACTTTATTTCTCATTCAATTTCTTGCAAAGCTGCGCCTATGTTTTAAGAGTATGCAATCAGAATTTCAAGTCAATCCGTTGAGTATTGCGGATTCGGCAGCACTTTGTAGCAAGGGTCATCCGGCCAGAAACCCACCAGTTTTTCAATATCCCTGCTGGAATGGCCATTTTCGCTGTTTTGAGGAGCACGCCTTTGTGGCAGCACTACAGAGCTGCCCGGGCAAACTATCCACGCCGTTGGACAGAAGATCGTGGAGGTGCTTGCAAAGTAGAGGGGAAACAGAAAATGTGTATTGAAAGCCCTGATTGTGCAAGTCGCCGTGTCTTACGGCTGCAAGTCAAGCTCGATTGGCCAAATCAGAGATGCCCATGTTAACCAGATTTCTGGACCACGACTTTTGGACCTCCAACTCCACTACGAGGGATACCGCAGGAGGCCTCCCAAATTTCTCGCAGACCTTTAGGAAGGTGGTGGCCATCACCCCATTCAGTGCCAGACAATTAGGGGGCAATTAGCCAACGGCGCTCCTGGACGGCAATGGTGATTCGACCATTTTTCAGCACTTGAAGGGCTTGAGCTTGAGAAGACTAGCTAGATGGATAAAACTATGTCTCTCAAAGGGAATTGCACTTGCTGGGTTGCGATGGATTGTGGATTGCATGCAAGAGTTGGCGGATCATGGCAGTTTGTGGGGTGTGAGCCAGGCTGCCCACAAAAGCAACGATTCAAGCCTTTATGGAGCCAGATTATCCAACCAAGTCTATTACATAACTTTGGAACAATACCTCGCACATAATCCAAGTTTGAATGCCTTGGACCCTAGCCTTGTAAGCTTGCTTTACGTCCGCACGCCAAAGATTGACTATAGTGGAGATTTCAGAAATCGTCAAAACTGCGACGATGGCCTTCCACGATGGGGATCCAAACACGCTTGAGCGTGTTTGGCAAACGCTATTCTACATAAGGGACGCTGCCCTTCACCGCAAAGGCGGCAACGACTTGTCTTTGGCACACCTAGGACGGGAGTGACCCAGAAACGTGCGGATCTCTAGCGGATGCGGAATCTGCATGCACATTTTTTGGACCATTTTCGGCGATTTGGGGGCCCCTCCAGAAGGGGTGGGACTAACTTTTTTTCCTGAAGATTGGTAGTTAAGGGTTTTGGGAACCAATCTTTCCGATTCTGACGTTCTTTTGTAAATTTAAGGTGTGCTTTGTAACGAAATTTGTCTCTCAAATAGAGGACAATTAATTCCGGACGAAGGAAGTATGAATGATGATAATCATTCTTATTCACATGTGGCTGTTCTCAGAGTATAATAGTTCCCTCCCACCAAAAATCAACAGTGAACACAGATTGCCAATGTGGACTGTAGACCAAAGTCACTCGTTGTTCAGCCAGTTATTTGCCAAAACTACAAAAATATCCTAAACGCACCTGATGCCCATGTGACTGCCCGGACTAGCTCCAGCAGTGGCTCTGGTTGGAGGAACTTGGTGTCAAGAAAGAGCTCATCAATCCTGCAGTGCTCGATGCACTGCACCGTGCGCTCTTGTGCCTCTTGCTCTTCCCTGGTCAGCTGCTTTTCAGCCCCGCCTGACATGAACAGGCGTGATAGGCTGCTTGTTGCATAGCTGCTCAGATCTGCACCAGAACCACAACCATCACGATCCCAACAATGTGTGAAGGCCTTGCCATTGAGGGCGTGTACCAACCGACTCAGAAAGGGATTCAAGGAGCTGATGAACCTGCAATGGATGCCGAGATCAGCGGAGACACATAGAAAGTACAGGAAATGGAGGGCACTGCCAATGATGACTGAAGCCATGAGGAGTTGCCATGACAGTGTGTGCGAGGATGTCATACCTGAGTCGGAGGCCAATTTTAGCAGTTCTCGTTCACGCACTCCATCTTCATCCTCAGACAAGCCATTAGTCTCCTGCCAGAATGTGTTGGGAAGGAGGCCTAGGCGGTACAGGCGCACGACCAGGTCCATTATGCTGCGCCAGCCTGCTGCCCTCAAGCTGTCTCCATATCTGATAAACGAAGCAACAAACACCACTTCAAGACATGCATAAAGAAACTTGGCACTGCCTGCCGGAACCTGCAGAAACACATTCACAGACAGTGGCTAGCCTGCATGACATTGATGCAAGCACCCAGGCACTGCACCTGGAGCATTCAAGCAATTCAAATCCGATGGGTAGCACAGGCGTGTAGCACAAGCCTTGCTTGCCCTTGCCTATAGAATGATCAGACAGTCTCGAACCTGAGGGTGGGATATCCAAGGGCACACCACACGAGCTTCAAGTGCCAAGCCCAAGCTTCATGGCTCTGTTGCCCTGCTCACAACCCAGAGGCAACGTCCAGGCCATGAATGTCTGACAGACTCAGCTACGCTGGAGCCATGGCTGCCTCACAAATACTGCACACAATACACAGCACTTTGCAAGAAGGCAAACCAGCTTGCACTCCCTTCCACATGAATTGGGGGGCACATGTCCCCCAAGAGAGCTACAGAAACAGGAACCATAGAAATCAACACCCTGCAGACCTGCTGGCCACGAAGAAGACGGTCTCCATGGCCACTTGCGCCTTGGTGTTGTTGCCAAAGTTGATGAGGGGCTTGCTGGCACCAGGGGCCAGTTGCATGGTGAACTTGCACAAGGTGACGACCAGGCTGTCTATGACCTCGTCCACACGATAGTAAGATGCGATCTTTGCTGCCAGCTTCAGCCCGGTTAAAGCAGTCTGGACCGTGGTGATGTCTTCTGCCTACAGAAGGCAAATCGACAGGACCTTTCAAGAATCTGGGAAGCTGTCCAGGTTGAAGATATCAACAGGCAAGGCCCACAAAAGCAACAAGGGCGCTGATGGCAGCAAAGGAGTCTTGGTACAATCCCCCACAAGTTAGTTTTGCTGCCTCGAAGAGCATGTGCAAACTACCCAAATGGACCCCGACTATCAGCTCGATGGATTGACAGCGATTCCAAAATGGCAGCAGTGACCGTTCAGAGATGGGGAGGCACCTGAGGCTCCACAGATTCATGTGCCCGCAATACAAAACTTGCATCAAGTACGATTATCACTCTGTGCCCTCTGCTTTACGTTTCATGTATCGCATTCAGCACAACAGAGACCACAGCACTCTGTCTGAGCACAGTGTTCCACATCTGCCAGCAACACACACTCCAGATTTGATCTATGTCCAGCTGTTTTAGGTCCGTAAAGCCCATCCATTGCTCAAAATTGACCATGTACAGGCTTCAAAGCAAATACACTTCAGGAGCCGGAGCTAGGGAACACTAAAGACTGTGACTTTTGAGCAGTGCAATCCGCTGTCCAAGACAAACCTCTGGGACTTTCCAGATCGATGGTGCCAGCACAGTCAATGACCCAGAAGATTCCTCAAATAGTCATTTGCACCTGGGCTGTTTCTTGTCAAATTAAACAAAATGAAACTCTCCAAAAATGGCAAGGATTGTGCATTGCCGACACTGAGCCCAACATCACCCATTTGAAGGTGCAAGGCCCCAGTGGTTTGTCACTTTCAGACAAACAGGCTATGCAACAGATCATCTCTCACCTGATCCAGGACTACAGACACTGCAGCCACCGTGGGTCCCCAGATGAGGCTGAACATGTCCCTGTCCAGTGCATGGCCCCCTTTCAGCTCCCTGTCGTTGGTGCGAAGCATCCTTCCCCTCTCAGTCTCGCTCTGCTGATCTAGCACCAGCCACCGCACGATTGGCACCTCGCCAGCCGATGTGTCCTGCAGCCTGATCGGGTTCTGGCTGATCGACCTGTACAGGCTCTCCAGGAACTCCCTGGGAAAGTTCTCGTTGTCGTTGATGCCCCTGTTGTTCCGCACAAACTCCTCCATAGTCATCTTTTTCTTCACGCCACTGCTGTGCAGATCAGTGTTGAGCATAATTATGGAGAACGCCAGGGTGAATGCAGCATCAGAGCTCGCCATCAGTCCATTGACCTGCGTCTTGTAATACACTTTCCCAAAGTTTTCCATCGCCCTGTCAATCTTCTGCGCTTCCCCGCCAACTTTGAACGTGTCAAGGAACATCCGGAGGGCCAGGTCGAAGGGCACATCCTGAAACCTGAACGACTGTGCAAATTCCTGAAGCACTTGCTTGTAGAGCTCGCCACTCTCACCCAGCAGCTCCCCAATCATGGTCTTGTCCAAATTCTGGCATACTCGCAGGAAATGCGCTATGGCAGTGCAGTCCTCCTTGTCTGGCAGGAGCTTCATTGCCTGCATGTATTGGAACCCCTTCTTGAAGTCCTTGTTGAAATGGTCTGCAGCGACAGACACCCGCCGCTTTATTGCCTTCTCCAGCCGAATGAGCTGGACCATGGTGTCCAGGTGCTCCCGTCCGCTGGTGCTAACCTCATTGGCAAACACTTCCAACCCAGGGGACCGCCCCTCCAACAGGTTGCCCCATATGTCTATGTAGTGTGGCAGCTCCGCTTTAGGCTCGGGCGGCAGCTGTGCTGTTGTACCATCCGTGCAGCACTGTGCTGAGAGGGAGTACAGCATCGCAAGAAGTCCCTCCAGAGAGATCATGTGGATGGCCCCCAGGGAGGACTTCACAGGGAAGGCCGTCTTTGACAGCAGGGAGCAGATGTCCTCAAAGAGATTGGAGCGCTCCACACGACAATCCAAATTTAGGTACATGTCATGCAGGAAGCCGGGGTAGCCGCAGAAGTCCAGGAGGGCCTCAAGGGCCACCTCCTGATGCTCCTGGCTCTGACAGCCCTTGCCTTCACACAGACGCAGCAGGGAGCTCTGCATAAAGCACTCCAGCTGGAGCAGGATGCGGTCTCCAAACAGCTTGTACATCGCCAGCACCACCTGAAAAACATCAACCAACCACATGAAAAGCCACAAGGGCATCCAGCAGACAAAGTAGATGTTTCAAGGTGTGTAGGCGCAAGTAAAAGAGCAGCGGTGTGGGATGTTCGGCGGCCAAAAGGGGGCTGTTCTAAACCGTATGGCAACAGATGCTGGCAGATGAGAAAGGGACCTGTTACCTCATAGATGAAGGGACACTGCTTTGTGATGTTTTGACAACTGTGCCCTGTGCATATTTCACTAAAGATGAGAAGGTACTAAAACACCTATTGTCGGGCGTTCAATTCCCCTTGCATTTTCTTTACCACCGCTGGTTACAAGCAACATGCCTTGGTGCCACACATTTCATTTTGCTCTCTACATCGCCACCTGCCCATCAAGGCCCTATGCTATCTGTCTGTTCCTGAGCCATGTTTCACATCGTATGCTTAGAATACATGGCCTCCAAATACGTCTGTTCAGAACAGATTGTTGCTGCAGTAGCAGATGCGTTTGTTCAGGCTAGGACGGACCCCTTCCAGGTGTGAGAGGTCTCAAGCTCCCACAACTGCCTTGATGCTATTGGGATGGAGTATCTGCCAATTATTGTGAGGTAGTGTAGTCCGCTAGCAGAAGGGACGCTGTTTGACTATCTACGTTCAGCAGACACACGTGGCATGACCAAGTGTGTCGATTTTTCACGTTGGCTGTAAGGATTTTCATTCAATCTCCAACAAAAGGCCTCCAACGGATATGCACAGGGGCGTATGTGGCCATTCACTGCCTGGCAGAGACTCTCAAAGCCGTGCACCTTGTAGAGTCTGCGCCAGGGACACGCTCTGGATGCATCTCATCACCTGGAAAACCGCCGACTGGATGGACTGGTGGCCGCGGCTGAGTGCCCGAGTGAGGGCCATGAACAGGTGCTGGCGCATAATGCACTGCAACCCCCTGTGGTCCGCCAGCGCCTCCCCGCCGCTGACGATGGACGTGTGGATGAGCTGCAGCGCGAACAGCACCACGTCGTCCGCGCCCGGCCCCCTGGACTCTGTGCTGGCCAGCGAAATCAGGTACCTAAAGATCTCCCAGAAGGGCTCGATCCCGAACATCAGCAGCGGCGGCGAGGCGGACGCCGATCCCGCGCTGACGTCGGACTTGGACGCCGAGTGGCCCGACACGGACCTGTTCCCCTTGGACGCGTCGCTGTTGGCGGACCTGGAGCGCGACATTGGCGAGCCCTTGCCCCGCGGCCGGCAGCCCTCGCTGCCTCCCAGCTCGTTCATGCGGCTGATGCGCAGGCGCGCGAACAGCGCGCCCACCATCTCGCCCAGCAGCTGCCGCGAGGACTGCGTGAAGACGCCGGACACCTCGCTCCCCGGGCTGCCCTCCCCCACCTCGCACCATTGGATCATGGTCAGGAAGATGTCCTGGACGTCGCGCGCGGCTAGGAGGGTGCCCACGTCGCTGCGCACGGCCGCCACCAGCACCTGCAGGATGCGCAGCAGCACGGCCTCGTCCGCGGAAGACCCGGTGCCTTCAAACCTGCACTCCCGCACGGAGGACACGATCCTTCGAATGGCCTCCGCGGAGTTGGTGGTGCCCGGGCTGATGACGTTGGAGGCGAGGAGCTTCATGAGGGAGGACAGCGCCACGCTGGTGATGGGCCCGCTGACCTCCTGGCTCCTGATCGCCTCCAGGAAGGGCGACAGGTACTCCAGGGGGTCCACCAGCGCCCAGTTGCCCCAGTACATCACCTTCTGCCGCAGCGACAGGAACTCCTCCAGCAGCGGGTCGTCCAGCTGCTCCTCGTCGCTGTAGCGCGACGCCACGAAGGCCCACTTAGAGTTCTGGCGCAGGGCGGTGGCCACCGTCGCTATCTCGTTGCTGAGGATCAGCGAATACTGCACGTCGTTCATATCGTAGTCCATGGCCGCCACGCCGGCCCGGCGCCTGCGCGCCTCCCTTGGCCGGCGCCCGTGGCCGCCCGGTTCTGGGGGCCCGCCCTTGCGTGCGCCGGCGGCCGGCGGCGGGGGGGCGGCAGCGGCGGGCCGGGGTGGACCAGGTGGGCCAACCTGAGCGGACGAAAGGACGGGTTGACGGGCAGCGGGCCGACAGGGTGCATTTGTCCTCAACAACAGCGGACGCGGGGTATTTCCTGCCTGCTTCCCCTATTGCTGTACCAGTGGGTAGCGGAAGGTGGAGCCTGGCTCGTCTTGCACCCATTCGTGTGCATGAATAAGCGCATTTGCGCGTATTTCTGCCTTTTGCATATCTGCGCGTAGTTATGCGTAATCGTGCATGTTCGTGCGCCGGGTGGACGTGCAGGCCGGGCGGACATTGCATTGGCTGATTGGTTGTCGCCCTCAGTCGCTGTGCCGCCCGTGAGGCGGTTCGGGCTGCCGCCTCACCGGCATCAGCGGCTCTGGGGTGAGGGTACCCGGTGGCGAAGGTGTCCGGGAGATGACCGCAAGACTACACACAGCATGGGTGTGCTGGGCGACGTGCTTTTTCCGTTTTTACCGTCGAGATTCTGGGTCTTTGTACAAACGAGTAGATGAGCGTGAAATGTTGCCGTATTTATGGTGTCGAAGGCATAACGTGTAAGCCTGTTGGCGCAGGGCGGGTGCGCATTTCCGGTGATCGCATCCGATCACATGGATCAGATCAGCAGCAACGGCCGTGGAGCGAGCTTCAAGTTTTGCGCAGCCTGGGGTACCCAATTGCTATTCGTTCGTTCCTACCTGCGGACTCTAAATAATAATAAAATTAAATAATACGACGTATTATTCAAATTGAATGTCAACAGAGGGCTCCAAACGAACAGAGCCAGCGCTGCAGGGCACCAGCGCCGGCAACCACGCAGTTACAACTTGCTTCCAGCCCATCGATCCCACAATTGCCGCCAGCCATGCTGCACATCATGAAATCCACACATGATCACTGGACCATTGTCACACAAGCGCCAGCTCATGCGCCACTGTCCACGATCTCGTTGCAGTGGATGGTGCGACCATATCGCCAAGGCAGTAGCACAAGGGACGGTGCCAATACGTTCAGAAATGGCGCAAGGGCACGCACAGAATTCGGAAAGGGTGCTGGAGATTTCGCAGAGCAGCTGCAGACACAATCGAATATCGATTAGTTCTCATTTGTTTCAAGCAAACGAAAAGTAAATAGATGAGATCTTTATTCGCCCATGCACAGGAAAACGGGGGAGCGCTGCCAAACTGGTTAGGAAATTATGAGAATTTTGGGAAGCTTTGTGAGAGTGAACTTGCCCGTGCTAACATGGCTTGCACCTTAGCAGGAATTGATTTTCTGAAATGAGGGATTTTTTTAATGAGATTTGAGCAATTCTGTCGTCAGAGGGCTTGACCATTGCGAGCGCTGTGAATAGTAGCCTCGGATCGTTCAGCAAAACGCGTTATATTTCCGGGCAAGTTGAAGCCTTGCTTCGAGGTGCCAAAGCAACTGAGCGATGGGGGTGGGTCTCTACGGACAGGCTCCCATGTTTTTAACAGTTTTCTGCCCTACTACTGATCATTTTCACCATGGCAGTTAGGTGGAAAAGGCGACTCATAGAATTCGAGGTGATCAGAGCCTTCATCCTGTGCTACAGCTCCAGAAAGGATGTTCTGTAACATCTTTCCAGCCAGATCATATCAAGAAAATGAAGCTCTGCCGTTGGACCCCTGGTACCTCAGACCGGTCTGAGGGCCTGGAATTCATGAGCACACACATGGCAGATTGGGGATATTCTAACAAAACGTTGAATTCGGCACATGGACAATCACGTAGATCCTTGTATATTGCGGCGTTTAGGAGCACCCACAACGTGCTGAAGGTGAAGCAAATCGTTTGTTTCCACCACGTCTTAGACTGTGGGGTCGCCAGGCCGCGATGCAAGGCCCCTGAGACGGGGTCTGGAGGCTGCAAATGCCTGAGTCGTTGAAGAAGCTGTCCGTTGCTTGCACTGCTTCACTTTCGGAGACTGCACACACAATAACAACTGCTGAAATGTCGTTTTGCAAGGAGAAACATCCCTGAAGGGATTTCTCAGCTGGCTGTGCACAGCATCGCACATCATCTTTCACCAAACACCGGAGCGAACAGATTGGAGATTCGCCGGATTGTTGGTGCCATCTATATCCACGCTGTTGCACCAGTGAAAGACGTCAAAACCGAGTTTCTTGGGGAGGCGCTCTTGAACAACGCACCGGGTTGCAGGCATTGACGTGACACAGTCATGACACGTGGACTATTGGGCCATTTAAAATGGATTGCCTGACCGTTAAGGGACATCGTTGTTCGGGATCTGCCTGTAGCTCCGTTGCCTCCAGCCCCTTCCCAAACAGCCTCCGCTGGAACCGATTCCCTCCGTGGCGAACCAGCCAGCACCCCATCAGCGTTGGCTCCTGGCCCAGGGCGACATGACGTTGGCGCCATTCATCACATCCCAAGGCCACTCCCAAAAGGCCGCCGAAGCAGAAAAAGACCATGCCTTTGCGCGTATTCCGCAGAAGCGTCAGTAGTTTGGCCCTGCGGCTGTCGACGTCACAGGATGACGGATGGTGAATGTTGGTGCATTACAACTCGCCCTCCCCCCCGCATGCTAGTACATTAGCTCTTCACTGCAAGTTCGTTACATTTCCCCCTCCACAACGGCTGTCCACTACATCATCCGCCCTTTCCCGTCCCCCACCCCCCCGCCCGCTACATCATCCGCCCTTTCCCCGCCCCGCCCCCCGCCTGCCCGCTACATCATCCGCCCTTTCCCCGGCCCCGCCCCCCGCCCGGCCGCTACATCACCCGCCCTTGCCGCCGCCCCCCCCCCCCCTCCTCCCGGCCTGCCCGCTACATCATCCGGCCCTTTCCAGCGCCCGTGGTCCACGAGACCGTGGGTCAGACCGTGGAATGGGGGGGCCACCACGCCATCACTGCAGCGTCCGCCAGCGTCGTCTCCCGCCAAAACATGTTTTGGCGCGCCAGTGACCCACCGCGACCTGCGATCGAGGTCGCCCTGTTCGCGCCGTTGACCTGCAAACAATACACCAACGTAGTCAGCAACATCGGTGGTGATTGGGTCAACTGGTCGCAACGCAAATGGGACCAAGTGCTGCAGCGCGAAGAAGCAGGCAAGGCGTACGATCTGGGCTACTATTTGCCCTCCCAACTGCTGCGAAGCCAATCTTGGCTTGCCGGACAATTGGATCGCAATGACGGAAGCGACTAGGAAAACGAGTACTTGGTGCTCACCCACGCGTGCCAGGCGCAGGCGCAGGCGCAGGCGCAGGCGCAGGCGCAGGCGCAGGCGCAGGCGCAGGCGCAGGCGCAGGCGCAGGCGCAGGCGCAGGCGCTCGCGCTCCAACTACCCCATACACTCCAACTACTGGCACGCTGATTGGCTGACCCTCCCGTTCCGTCCAAACCCTACTATCATATGGCGCCCTGATTGGCTGACGCCCCCGCTCCCCCGAAACAGGCAGAATATGTAGCGCGCTGATTGGCTGACGCCCCCGCTTCCCCGAAACAGGCAAAATATGTAGAGCGCTGATTGGCCGACGCCCCCCCTCCCCTGAAATAGGCAAAATATGTAGCGCGGCTGGATGCCGCACCCGCCCACGCCCCCAGACCCTGGCCTGCCCCCTCCACCCTCCTCGCACAACGGCCCGCATCGCCCCAGCCCCCTGTCTCCGCCTGCGCGCTGCCATGGCCACCAACGGCACGACTGGCCTGGCAGGAAATCTGCGTCTGGCGCCGCGACCAACAACGCTTGATACCTCCCAGATCAATCCCCCTCGACCCTCCTCGCACAGCGGGCCGTATCGCCCCAGCCCCCGCCTTCGACTGCGCGCTGCCATGGCCACCAACGGCATGACCGGCCTGGCAGGAAATTTGCGTCCGGCGCCGCGACCAACAATGCTTGATACCTCCTAGATCATCCCCCTCCCTCTCGCCCCTGCACCAACCGGCTTCCGTGCAAACACCCCCCCACACACAACGCAAACACCTCCCACCACAATGCACCCCCCCCCCCCTCTCCCCCCTCCCCAATTTCTCGCCCCGAAGGCCCTACCCACGATCTCGACATTCAACTCGTCATTCACCGCAACTGCACGACACGGAAACTGCAGAATGGGGCCCACTCACCTGAAACTTTCCGTGCTGCTCTTCCTCCCGCGCCGCTCTTCCTCCCTGCAACCCGCATCCCAGGCACCAGTGTCCATGCCGCAACCTGCGTCCCACGTAATAGCCTGCACGGCCATAGCGCTGCCCTCGCTGGGTAACGGGGTAACCCGCAACCCGCGTCCCACTCACTCGCAGACAATTGCTGGCGCCCGCACTCATTCGCCGGCCATGCCGCTGCCCTCACCACGCTCAGCCCGGCAGCCTCGCAGTGCGACCCGCGTCCCACGCAGGAGGTGCCCTTCCGATTTCCGCGCCCCGCAATCCCCCGCCGGCGCTGCCCTCCGGAGGGCGGCATCGCATTGGGATCCCGATGTTGGAGGGCCGAATCCACGCAGCCCGCATCCGCGCAGCCCGCATCCGCGCACCCCACCCCGCATCCTGGCGCCCATGGTGCCCTCTCGCCCTCGCAGCCCGCACCCCCCGCAGCAACCAGGCAGGGGCCATGGCGCTGCCCTCGCTAGGGCTGCAGCCTCGCAATCAGCAGCCCACCCGAAAACCTGATGATTATAATACTGCGGCGGCCCCCAGTGATGGTGACATCCGCTGCCAGGTCGGCGGGGTGACGGGCGAGTTGCACGATGTAGCCCTCGGGCTGGGCGCACACGGCAATGTGCGCCCTCGGGCTGGCTACATCACCCCCGGGGATGATGTCCGCCCTCGGGCGCTTCGCGCCCTCGGGCGGACATCAATCCCCGGGGGTGATGTAGTCCAGCCCTCGGGCGCACATTTGCCGTGTGCGCCCAGCCCTCGGGCGACATCTAGTACATGTCGTATCCCCGGCTGGCGTTCCGCGTGGCGGGTGGCAGGACCACGGCGGGCCACAGCCGTCCACACACGCACCTTGGGGCGCCCCACAGTCACCCAAGGAGGTGTGGTAGCTTGACCAATCCCAAGGAAGCGTCAGACGATGGGCTCAACGCCCGAGTGACAAGCATCACCGTTCCGCCCGCCCAGTCGTTGTCGAGCGGCCCGCGGGGGGTCGCCCACTGGGCCCGTTCTGGCGGCGGCGCCGGCACCTGCCTGAGCCCTGGCCGGAGCGGGGCGCGGGCAGCCTCTTGTCAAAATTACAGCCGGTTGGGCCTGTGCAGCCACCGGCGGGCAATCACGAGCGCCAGGCCGCTCACCAAAGGGGCCACACCAAGGCACACGCGGTGCATGACAAAAATGGCCGCCGCGCGCAATGAAGGGGACGGGAGAAACCCGCTGGCGCAGAAGCACGCCTCCCCGGCGGCCCCAGGGATGTACGAGTGGTATTACGATGCGGAGATGGTGGGCCAGGCGCCGCCTGCCGTGCGCGCCCTGGAGCGCAAGCTGAAGGACGTGTACAAGGAGACGGGGGATCGCGGGCGGGGGGGCCGCAGCAGCCCGGTGTCCTTCGATCGGGACGGCTCCGGCGAGGCCGGCAGCGGGGCGCGCACGCCGCGCCTGGGCGCGGGGCCTGGCTACCTGGCGCCCACGGTGGTGTCCATCACCAAGAGGAACTCCCTGGAGGGGCGCCTGAGGGATTATCTGAGCATGCAGGATGGCGGGGGCGCGGAGGAGGAGGAGGAGGGGGGGGATGGGGGGCTCAGGGATGCCGTGGCGATGGCGGACGACAGCGCGATCGTCACGGACACGCCCAGGGAGCTGGGGCAGTGGAAGGCGGCCGTGAGGAGCGGGCTCGCGGGACAGGGGAGCGGGGAAAGCGGAGAGGGGGAATGCGGAGAGGCGGGGGTCAGGAGGGGGTTCTGGGGGCGCGGGGGGAGTCGCAGGGGATTGTGCCTGCCGACGTGCAACGCGCGGGAGGGCGTGGTGGGTGAAGATGACGGGACTGAGGGCGGCAGCGAGGCGGGCGGGGTGAGCGTGGCGGAGGTGTCGTTCAAGGTGGCGGGCATGGGGCCCGGCCAGCTCAGGGTGGTGGGCGAGTTTGACAAGGTTCGGCCGGAGGCGTTCTACGACGAGGACAGCAGGGAAACGGACGGGAGGTCGATCGCGGCGATCGGCGGGCTGTCGGGCGGGAGCGAGGGGTTCGAGGGGGCGGTGGGGTCGGAGGAGGGGGAGGCGAGCCCCGGGGCGGGCCGTAGGGGGAGGTTGCGCTGTTGGCTCGACAGGCTGGTGTGCTGCGGAGGCGTGCCCTCGGCGCAGCCGTCCTAGGCGGGGGAGCATCAGCGCCGCGCCCCTTGGGGGGAACGCGGCGGTTGCGGGCGTGTCAATTTTTGGAATTGTTGCCGGGGGTATGGACAGCTGCCGCCGAGGCGGCCGTACTCTGGGAAGGTGCAAGAATTCTCGGACCCTGCTGAGCAGAATAAACATTCTTTGGACGGGCGCAGCTGGGCTGCAGCCATGCGCGGGCGACGCCAATCCGTTCCAGGCTTGCGATGGATTTTTGCCGCGGAGTTTCTTTGGTTTTGGAGATCGTCTGCCCTGCCGTCGGGGCTGCGGCGACGAATAAATTTGTACAGTGTCAGCTACGGGTTACCGCGTGGCCGCCCCGCCACCCGTTCGGCTATTGGTCTCCTTAGCTAGGTCGAACACTGGACGGCGCCAGGCAGTGACAGGGTGGGGGAAACTGCTTGTGACGGGTGTAAGTGCAAGTTTCGCTGCGATCGCCAACCTGTGTTGGAACAGATCTGGGATTCAGGTGCTCTGCATCCTGAACCAATTGCGGAATGCATCCCAGTTTCCTCAAGTGATCAAGATCGATGTTGTATGCTACAGAAAGGAGAACATGCCAGGCAAGGGGCCTCCTCCTGGCACGGCCTTTTGACTCTTTCCAGTTGAGAATGGGGATCTGGATGTTTCCAAGTGCCATGAAATAGTCATGTAGCAGTGAACATTGCAGGGATGAGGAAAGCACCTGGACTGCAGAAGCATAGAAGCGGTGGCTTCTGGAAGTCTGTTGTGTGGCTATTGGTCACTTCTGTTGTTTGCGATGTTGTCCGAGAAAGTCTTCCACAGTGCTCTGAATTTTGGAAGACAGGCATCATGAGCCTCTTCATGCGCATCCTGGAATACGTCTAGTGGAATAGCAGTGAATGGTAATACTGAGCAACTGTCACCAATCAGTGTCGTAGGAAAGCATTGAAATGTCGAACCAGGCAATATGAAATCTGGTATTAAGCCATTGATAAGAAAACAGCGTTGAAGTCTGTACCAAAGAATACCTTGTTGGTACCATTTAGGATTCTGGAGCCATTTTACAGCTTAGGGTTGTCCCAGTTTAATATTTGGGATTTTCGTATTCTACCTTATTAATTCTTAGCTATTGGTACAAGACCTGGTGTTGCCTCCCTAGTGTTGAAAATTATCCAGCTTGTAGTTAGGCATGTTCCACAGAAGCAGTGATGTAGATGAAGTCACCCTTTGTCGTGTGTGCAGATGAGGCTTGAAGGATTTTGGAACGTTTGCCACCGAACTCCACACATCATTGTAAGGTCATCAAACAATCCAACCCCCAGGCTGCAAATGGTGAATAGCAAACGAGAGCATTGTTTGTGGTGTTGGGACAAGCGACAATGGAAGGCACAATGTGGCTGAATGGCTCAGCCTATGCCATGCTGTATGTTGCATACGGTGTTGTCACAAATAGGGATGGAAGACATGACGTTGACATGTTACGTTGGCCCTACACTGAATGCGGGATTTGTGTCAGGCTTGTGACAGACGATGATTGACTGGGTAACCCAGAACCACAGACCAGTTAGGATTGAGGTATGGAGGGCACCGGTGCGTTGGTACGAAGAGAAAAGAAGTCAGCTGAAACCTGTGAATAGGGCGTACAATGAGGAGATCCCGCAGATGAAAAAAAAGGTTCCAGGCGAATAGCATGCGACAGTGCCCACTTTCGTTCCATTTGGTGAAGCACAACGGCCGCTCCAAGGCCAGACAAATTTACAAGTAAAAGCAAGTTTGTCTGCTGCACCTTGCGGAAGCATCGGGAGAAGTTTGGTTGTGTTGCAGTTTTGAAAGGCAGTACTGCCGACAGGTTCGTGAAACGACTAATTAGATTTAGTTTAAGTGATGCTTGGGAGGAGAGGATAGGTTAATAGTTTGGATCCGTTTCCCAAGGGTACAACGATTTGGAATAGCCCTGGGAACAAGCGTTGCTGTACGGATCCACTGCTAGTCGTGATGTGGGACTGGTCAAGAGACCGCCCTGAGCTGAAAACGGGGGAGTGCGTCGACAACTTGGGGTTGAAGAGTGTGCTATTCTTGATGGCAAAAATGTGGGGCTGAACAAATCCCCGATGCAGCTGATGGGAAAGACGAGCTCAGAGAGTAAAGAAGACAGGGGACTTGTGTAATGACTCCATTTTGTGAAGCTGGCAAGGTTGGGCATGGCGCGAATGCACGCATGCACGAATGATGTTGCAGATTGGGAAATTCCCTGTGTTCTGTTGTACACCTGATTGTGGCCAGATTCGCTGGGAATGGCTGACGATAGCGGTGGCGAGTCTGCAGAGTGGGGACCTGCTGCATCGCGTATGGTGGGCCTCCTTGCTCGCGGAGAAGGCCTCTTGCTGGTAGGCACGCGAGCTCCTGTGGGGGCAGCGCCACACCAGCTCCAAATGTCGCCTCTGCGCCCCGCCATCCCTGGACTCCTGGGAGGGGCCCGTCCTGCCAGCACAACAGATCATAGCCTCAATGCTCTCATGCACTCAAGATGGAGGATACGTTCCCAAGGCAAGTCCCAGGGTTAACACTAAAACTATGCGCACTTATGCATAGTTGTCTTGCGATAGAGTGACCAGTAAGAGTGGCGTATCAATATCGAGTTGCTTGATTGAGATGCAGCCAGCAGGCTTTGCATCTCACAACTCCTGGCAGCACTGTCGTGCCCATTGTGTCAGAATAACATTAAACCCAAATGTCAATTTCCATGCAGCACTGCAATGACTTGTCTATGTCCATGGCTTCGTAGCAAGTTCTCTCCGACTCCAAATCGCTAATTCACAATTACCCACACCAGATGGCATCGCATCGCCATGGCACCCAAAACAAGTACGATATGAGGGGAACTTGCCAGATGCCCAGTTGGAACTTACCGATTTACTTCCTGTCTTCCATGACACACCCGAAGCAATCCCCAGCCGTGATGAGGAGCCTCAGCTCCTTGCCCTCCTCCACCGGGCTGACGCCGTGATTGCGAACAACATCCTTTCCCGCCAACACCTGCCGCGCGCCGCACTGACGCGCCTCTCTGCCCCCCGTGGGATGTTCCACTACGTGATGGGAAACAACCGTGAGCAGGGGCGAAGAGTGCGCCCTTCACCCCTTTCAAATGAAGTCCCCAATTCCACCCCGTGCGTGGGAACCCTCTGGCTGCAACGCAGCCCCAACCCCCCACCCGCCTGCCCCCCCTACCTTCCTGCCCGCCTGGCCACCCGTCCCAGAATAAAACATAAGAAAAGACGTCTACTGCCACCCAGGCGCGCCCCGTTGATGGCCCCGACGCATTGCGGCGCGTGACGCGAGTCGTCACTCTGCCGCCGCGATTTGCCAAGCCCCATGAAGGCGCGTCCCCGTTCCCGCTTCCCACATCCCCATCCAGGTTTGTTGCCCGAAACCGCCCGTGGCCGCGCCCATGCATTGCGCGGAGGGCACGGAGGGCCCCTGGCGTCTCCATTGGCAGCTCCGGCATCGAAGCAGTGAGCCCCGCTGCAGGCGCGCCCGGTGCCGCGCCAGCCGTGCCGGCGCCAAGATCGCCCCTCCGTGGTGCCTCCAGCCTCCAGTGCATTGGAGGCGCGGGGAGCGAGCCGCTCATCGCGGCACCACGCCGTACAGGTCGCCTACGAACAAAACAGCGAGGGCGAGGTGCGGTGTGAGACAGCGGAATGGCTTAAAAGTCAGAGGCGCAGGAGCCGCAGGTGCATTGGTGCGGCTGCGCCAGGATGAGCCACCAGGCGGAAAGAGAGCGGACTTGCCTGGGACGCAACCCTGGCAGTGGACGATTGGGGTGCCGTCCGCCTCGTGCATGATCACATCGAAAAAGTCCTCGGGCCCCGGCTGGTTGAGTCGCGGCCCGGGCAGCTCCGCGTACCACCAGCCGTTGTCCACCCGGAACGTGACGCCTGGAGCCCACCCGTCATACATGATCGGCTCCCGGTCCATCTGCACGTAACGGAAAAGTAAAGGAGAAAAGGCGGTCAGGGGCGCCCTGCTCTAAGAACACTCCGTCACTCTCAGCAGAGGAGCTCAGGCGATCGCGGGCTGGTCGGTGCGGTCAGTTACCTTACGAGCGCTGCCTTTCTTGACCTTCTTGGCCACACCCCTGCCTGTCTCCACGCCCCTCTTGTGCTTGTCCTCTCGCTCGCCTCGCGCCTTGTGGGTGGGCAGGGGGTAGAGGGCCGTACTGCTGCCGATGCCGCGCTTGCCGATCTGCCGCTTCCCAGCGCTGCACCGTACCCTAGCAGGCCGGCTGGCCACGGCCCGGCTCCAGAAGCTGCCGCCGCCCCCGGGGGAGCTGGCGACTTGGGCAGTGGTGGTTGTCTGCAATTAGGATGGAGCAATAATCCAATCGTCAAGAACACCACATGGCCAGGGGCGTTTGCGGCCGCAAAAAATGATTCGCGTGCTGCCCGAACAAGGGCTCTTCGCTCAGCAGCGTCGCCAAAATGGCCGGAACATAGTCACGACACTTCTTGTCGCAGAAACTCCCCTGCACTCCCGCTGCAACTCACAGTGCCAACCGCCGCAGGCGTGGGGCTTGGAGGCGGTGGTGGAGCAGGCGCCTGCGAAGCAGAAGCCTGTGGGTCTGACCCCTGCGGAGGAGCCGACTTGCCGCCCTGCATGCGGCGAACTGCTTTCTTGACGACGCGATCCGCCCTCCGCTGCTTCGGGCTCCTGCCGCTTGTCCCGCCCTTTCCAACGGGCGACAGGGGCGCCTCCGGGGTAGATGGAAGCGCGCCATGGGCCTGCGACACACCGGAGACCACACCAGATCTCCATCACAACTGCGCACCTCCGCTCTGGAACGGCCCCCAGACTCTGTGTGCGTTGATCGATCGACGAATGGAAGGAAAACCACAACAACTCGCCCTCCCCCCCGCATGCTAGTACATTAGCTCTTCACTGCAAGTTCGTTACATTTCCCCCTCCACAACGGCTGTCCACTACATCATCCGCCCTTTCCCGTCCCCCACCCCCCCGCCCGCTACATCATCCGCCCTTTCCCCGCCCCGCCCCCCGCCTGCCCGCTACATCATCCGCCCTTTCCCCGGCCCCGCCCCCCGCCCGGCCGCTACATCACCCGCCCTTGCCGCCGCCCCCCCTCCTCCCGGCCTGCCCGCTACATCATCCAGCCCTTTCCAGCGCTCGTGGTCCACGAGACCGTGGGTTAGACCATGGAATGGGGGGGCCACCGTGCCGTCGCTGCAGCGTCCGCCAGCATCGTCTCCCACCAAAACATGTTTTGGCGCGCCACTGACCCACCGCGACCTGCGATCGAGGTTGCCCTGTTCGCGCCGTTGACCTGCAAACAATACACCAACATAGTCAGCAATATGGGTGATGATTGGGTCAACTGGTCGCTGCGCGAATGGGACCAAGTGCCGCAGAACGAAGAAGCAGGCGAGACGGACGATCTGGGCTACTATTTGCCCTCCCAACTGCTGCGAAGCCAATCTTGGCTCACCGGACAATTGGATCGCAAAGACGGAAGCGACTCAGAATGCGGGTACTTGGTGCTCACCCACACGTGCCAAACGCAGCCGCAGGTGCAGGGCACAGGGGCAGGCGCAGGCGCAGGCGCAGGCGCAGGCGCAGGCGCAGGCGCTCCAACTACCCCATACACTCCAACTACTGGCACGCTGATTGGCTGACCCTCCCGCTCCGTCCAAACCCTACTATCATACGGCGCTCTGATTGGCTGACGCCCCCGCTCCCCCGAAACAGGCAGAATATGTAGCGCGCTGATTGGCTGACGCCCCCGCTTCCCCGAAACAGGCAAAATATGTAGAGCGCTGATTGGCCGACGCCCCCCCTCCCCTGAAATAGGCAAAATATGTAGCGCGGCTGGATGCCGCACCCGCCCACGCCCCCAGACCCTGGCCTGCCCCCTCCACCCTCCTCGCACAACGGCCCGCATCGCCCCAGCCCCCTGTCTCCGCCTGCGCGCTGCCATGGCCACCAACGGCACGACTGGCCTGGCAGGAAATCTGCGTCTGGCGCCGCGACCAACAACGCTTGATACCTCCCAGATCAATCCCCCTCGACCCTCCTCGCACAGCGGGCCGTATCGCCCCAGCCCCCGCCTTCGACTGCGCGCTGCCATGGCCACCAACGGCATGACCGGCCTGGCAGGAAATTTGCGTCCGGCGCCGCGACCAACAATGCTTGATACCTCCTAGATCATCCCCCTCCCTCTCGCCCCTGCACCAACCGGCTTCCGTGCAAACACCCCCCCACACACAACGCAAACACCTCCCACCTTGGCTGACAGACCCTTCGCCCCGAAGGCCCTACCCACGATCTCGACATTCAACTCGTCATTCACCGCAACTGCACGACACGGAAACTGCAGAATGGGGCCCACTCACCTGAAACTTTCCGTGCTGCTCTTCCTCCCGCGCCGCTCTTCCTCCCTGCAACCCGCATCCCAGGCACCAGTGTCCATGCCGCAACCTGCGTCCCACGTAATAGCCTGCACGGCCATAGCGCTGCCCTCGCTGGGTAACGGGGTAACCCGCAACCCGCGTCCCACTCACTCGCAGACAATTGCTGGCGCCCGCACTCATTCGCCGGCCATGCCGCTGCCCTCACCACGCTCAGCCCGGCAGCCTCGCAGTGCGACCCGCGTCCCACGCAGGAGGTGCCCTTCCGATTTCCGCGCCCCGCAATCCCCCGCCGGCGCTGCCCTCCGGAGGGCGGCATCGCATTGGGATCCCGATGTTGGAGGGCCGAATCCACGCAGCCCGCATCCGCGCAGCCCGCATCCGCGCACCCCACCCCGCATCCTGGCGCCCATGGTGCCCTCTCGCCCTCGCAGCCCGCACCCCCCGCAGCAACCAGGCAGGGGCCATGGCGCTGCCCTCGCTAGGGCTGCAGCCTCGCAATCAGCAGCCCACCCGAAAACCTGATGATTATAATACTGCGGCGGCCCCCAGTGATGGTGACATCCGCTGCCAGGTCGGCGGGGTGACGGGCGAGTTGCACGATGTAGCCCTCGGGCTGGGCGCACACGGCAATGTGCGCCCTCGGGCTGGCTACATCACCCCCGGGGATGATGTCCGCCCTCGGGCGCTTCGCGCCCTCGGGCGGACATCAATCCCCGGGGGTGATGTAGTCCAGCCCTCGGGCGCACATTTGCCGTGTGCGCCCAGCCCTCGGGCGACATCTAGTACATCCAGGGCGCAGTGGGCCCAGAAGAACGTGGAGCGACGTCCCAGCCCGCCGACTCATGCGGGCATCACATGGCGCCGCACCTGGGAACTGTGCTAGTGTAGGTGACACGGTTTCTGTCACTTTCCGGGCACCGACCGCGGCCTGAGGGAGGCCGTAAAAAAGTGGAATGTCTGTCCCTTGCGCATCCATGGCAGCGCCGTTTCCCACCTCCTCTGCTCAACCCCCACGGTTGTGTGAAAGGTTCCAAGGGCCAATTGACAACGTGCTCATATGAACACTCTGAGCGCTGGTAAGCCTGTATTTCCATGGCTTAGGGAGATTGGATCTGACTGTGCCGGGTTGGGAGTAAAAGGTGCAAGCGCCCAATATCCGACGTGCAAAAGAAATGGGACAAGAACTAAGTCTCATTGTCGACAACTGTAGCTGCGGGATGAAGTGGCGCTGAGGCGTTATGTGACACGATTGTGACATCACATGAGTTGGCGAGCCTGTCAGCTTCAAGGCAAGATGCGGCTCGAACATCCAACAGCAAAATGCTGGGCAGCATGATTGCACCACTGCTTCTTGGATCCACAACATGTCACATTAGGGGTCCCTATGCAGCTCCCCTCCAATAGCGCCCTCTTTTTGGCTTGTCACCATCTTTGTAGTAGTTTATGCAATTTTGTTGCGTAGTGGGACCTCAAAGTTGTACACTTTTGGGGGCGAGGAATATACTCTACATGCTCGGTTTAGTTTACCGGAATTTCGCTTGTCACCATTCCCGTAGAACTTTATTTCTCTGCGACAGGCCCCAGCGCCAGCAACTTCGGCGCTACAACTAAGTCGTTGACACTAAAAGCCAGCATGCTCCCGGTAGGCCGGGTGTAGCATGCCCCCTATACCGGCATCCAGGGTACCCCCTATATAGGCAACTTGTGTACCCCCTACACCAGCACCCAGGGTACCCTCTACACCGGCTACTTAGTGTATCCCCCTTAACACAATAGCAACCCCGGCCCCCAACAGCGCCCCCCTTTTGGCCATATCATGGGGGGGGGGGGGGCTGCTATATAGGGACCCCTACTGTACTGCCTTGGTGGACACTTGTGACCATCACGACACTGCCCTTGTGGATATTTGGCATGGTCCATGAAAAATGCGTGCATCAAAGAAAAGCCACTCAGAGCAGCACCTAATGCCACAAATGCACTCACTAAATGTTAAAATCGCGATGAACAACAACTACGAGTAGGATTTGCTCACTCGCGCACGATGAGCATTGCATTATGTATGCCCATGGATCTTGGTCCCAACTAGGAATGGACATGGGCATCCCGCTGTGCACATCAGGGTTGAGGGCATACTGTTAGTGAAATATGCTTAAACATACATAGTCCTCACATGAATGCATGAAACTCAGCTACTTTTAGCAGAGTGAACTCGAATCTTAACTTGTTTGGTGCATCTTGCCACACTTACAATCACTCATGCATTCGCAATTGAATATGGCTTTAAATGCGTGCATTCAATATTATTGAAAATGTGTGTTTCATCCTCTTGCTACCAGTGTAGGGTCAGCGGCTCGTTAATTTTCCTGTTTGTCATATTGCTGCTTCATTTGATAAACGACCTATGTGTTACGAATAGGATGTGGGTGTGGGGTTCCTGCCCTCTTTGAGCCGCGGACCCGCCTCGCCGGGCACCTAGGTCCTTACAGGGCACCTAGGCGGGACCACCCCTCCTACTCCCGTATCCTAATATGGATAAAGGTTACAGTGGGTGAGGAATAGTACGTGCCTTGGGCAGGGCGTCCCCCACACCAAGGGCTATTAGTAGGACGTCTCCCACATCAGGCTGGTGCGCGTAACATTCGTCCCCCTCAGGGAGAGGGGCGTCCTCGTCCCAGTATAAGTGGATACGGGAGCAGAAACATTGTATGTATGTTGGTGGAACTGGCTGTGCGATTTGCCACATGCCCAGTTAACAAAACACAACACACAAAACAGTTTTTGATGAAGAGAAAGAGTGGTTGTTTTACATGACCGTCCCGGCCTTCACAACCCTCATTAAAACTCTTCCTCAGCCAAGTGGCTGGAAATGTTTGACCTCCCGGCCTTTCATCGGCGACCACGATGCCGAGTACCACCAGCCGCCCACGCCAGTACAGATCGGCCCGGTGCGGCACCCCGCCGTCGCCCACGTCCGCATGCACGCTCAGGCGCACGGGGAAATGGCACGTAGGGGTCGGCGGTCTCCAACCTCTCCCCGTTGAGGATCGCAACGGACATGGCGTTCATGTGTCCAAACCGCGACCTTGCACGGGGGGCAGTATACCCAGTGTTTTTCTGGGCCCAGCGCAAGAGAACCTGTCAAAAGCATAAGCACACATGAGCATGTTTCAGTATGTACATCCCGTACTTCATGCAGTTTGCATTCGCATCACAGGTGTTCGGCCATTTTCAAATGCTTGAACCAATTCCTGTGCATTTGCAACTGACTTTGCTGATTCCCAGCTGTTATGCTCATGTCCATATCCCAGCCATTTGACAAGGTATTCAACATAGTTTTTGCGTCTCCCACGCTTTTTAATCCTTTTATCAAGGATACGTTCAACTTCATACTCCAGTTCACCTTCGATCTCGATAGGTACTGGGGGTGGCTGTACTCTGCCACTTGCCTTATAAGGCTTAATCTTCGATACATGAAATACCGGATGTATCCTATGCATGCTTTCCGGGAGTTCTAGTCGATATGCGACAGAACCTATCCGGTCGAGGATGGTGAAGGGCCCAATCCACCTCGGTAATAGTTTTCGAGTCCCAGGGTGTTTGAGAGTAATATGCTGTGTCGAAAGGAGGACGCCATCTCCTTTACTAAACGACACCTCTCTTCGATGGCGGTCAGCATGCTTTGACTGCCTATCTCGTGCTTTCTCTAAGCACGCCCTGGCCTCTTTCAGCGCTGATTGGACACGGTGATCAAATCGTGTCACCGCTGGTAATCCCTCCACGAGGG
>CAJHUC010000724.1:0-73834 GCA_905146915.1 Ostreobium quekettii | reverse complement strand
TCATAAATTGCGGAAAATACCTGCAACAAATTAACTGTATCATTGCTGGAGTTTCGCGCATCCACAACCCTTTTTAACTACGTTGCAATTACATTTGCTAAAATCATGGCACATCAAGCCCTGTCACCAAGCTGGCGATGTCGGGCAACATGCAATCCAGTCTATTTTTGTGTTCGACTGTCACCAAACGGTCTCCAAAACTGGCAGCAAAATCACCCAAAGAAAAAGGCAAAACACAGGCCCCAAAATGTCTAGGGCAACTCCCCGACCCACAAGGGGGTTAGAGGGAGTGCAGAAGTGAGAGCCAACGAGTAGTAACAGTGCTCCAGAGCTAGAGTATGCATTCGTCAGCAGAACCCCCGCCCAAAAAGAGATAAAAACCCAAAAAAAGAATAGAAAGTGAATCTGATCTCCCCAGACGAACACATGTCAAGTACGTCGCCCCCAAGGCGTGCCCCCGGGTTGGGCGTCCCCATAATTCTTGACCCTCATCAAGAAGCCAACCAAGTCCAAAGGGCCTTGGGCACGAGTTCTGATAGGTCCCACTGCAAATTGGCATCACCCTGGTGGCGCGTCGATGCAAGAAACGTTATCCGGTCGCCAGCACAATGTTCACAATGCAAGAAAATGTGTTCGCAGCCTTCTGACAGGTGAGCAGAAAGGAGATGGTTCGGAGTCTGCCGAATTTTAGACTTCTATGTGAGACTCACCAGGCAACCATCGTTTGCAAAAACGATAGTCGTCTGATGAGTTTTGCATAAAATATGTGTGAGCCTGACCGAGGTGAGGTGATAAGTTTCAGATAGGATGCGCGACAAAGCAGTTTTGCTGGAAATAGCTTTCCGTGAAAGCATCCAAATTGGTTTGGAATTCTGAACAGGCAGGTGCAACGGAACTGGAGTAAGGCCTGCACTGTTGAGGCGGTGAAGAATTAACGGTGGATAGTCGTGATATGTTGTCCACGTTTCATGGTGCGGGCTGCCATTGGAATGATGCGAAGGAAGTCTGGGATGCAATGAGGACAAACCTGCTGAGAGTGGGAAGTCAACCAGCAACGAGCTCATCCGGATGAGCCATGCAGCACCACCAAGCAGTACAGAATCCGCGCATTATTCCTATCCAAGTCACTTTGACAAAGTTAGACAAAGTGAGACAAAGAGAACAATGTTCCCAATTTCCGTAAGATCAAACTATGGATCCCAAGGGTTGGCATTGCTAAAATTGGGAATGATGAGATTGGGCCCATGTTCGGGGCACCAATAAATGGAGACAATCTATATGAGTAGATGGTTGTCATGCCACATGAAATATTACGTGAATATTACCAAGCTGGTGCCCCATGAGGCCCAAGATTCCACGCTGGTGTGGCCTCGGTCGACAATTTGCAAACAGACTAGAGGGGTACCCCTCAAGTAGCTTACCATGAGGCCACAAGGAACCCACAGGGGCTGTCAGGGCCCGGGTGTATACCAACAGGCGCACAACTGCCACTTAAACCCGCCTAGCTATTCACCCACTATGCAAAAAACACCCAAGAAGCACCACGGCCTGTGAGGCCCACACCCAACGCCAGCCACCTGCATGCAAAGCAACTGGCCAAGACGCCACGTGCATGCCAAGCGACTAACCCGAACGGACAAGAGGCACCTGCCGATGGGGCTTGCATTGAAAGACAGGGCAATACCCATTGATCGGGTAGTTCAACCCATGGGAATCCATGGGGCTCTGCGAGGAGGTCACAACCGCATGGCAATGAAGACAATCCGAAGGGGATTGTTCAGAGATGGCCAAGGGGATCTGGAGGCAAGGGAAAGAGTTCCCTTTCTGCCCGGGCAGCATACTTACAGAGGGGTGCTCAAAAGAGAGCGCCACCCAAGGATGGATGCGGGAGCCGTGGACAGGGCGGTCCGGATGCGTTTCTGAAATAGGGGGGGGCTTTCCGGAAAAAGTGAGCCAGCCATTCTACGGAGGGGGTGCAAGCGGGTGCAAGGGACTTCAAGTACGGGGAGTGAGATGGCGGGGGCGCCCGTACCGTACCGCTGAACGCTAATTCAACAGGGCGCTTAGTGGGATTTGCAATACGCACATGTATTGGGCAGGAATCGGGCGTTGTCACATCGCTCTATATACTAAACGGTTGTACGCAACTTGGCATATGGGGTTTTGATTGCAGTCAGGCATGGAGTCTCATTATGGATTAAAAAGGGTCATTATAAAATTCTGATGATACAGATCGATTGCAAATTCAATTTTCAATTGAATGGTACAAATTTATATTTTTCTGATAAGTTTTGGAAAATCTAGGGTTTTAAGAAAACAAAATAAATGGACCCTAAGAAACAACCTTTGTTTCTGATAGGTTTTTAAGGAGTTTTAGGGTAAAAGGCTAGGTGTTGTTGGAAACAATGGTTGAAGCATTTTAAGAATAGTGGAGGCTGCTATCAACCGTAGCCTTGAGAATAGGGTAGTTTATGATGAGATATGGGCGGATCTGCACATGCTCTATGCAATCTATTGCGAATCACGACCAGGGCGAGTAGGCCACCCCTTGCACCATATCGATTCCGGCTATGGGGGATGGGGCAGACGGGCGGATGGACACCATCCTAGAGTGGCGGAAGAGTCGCGATTTTTCAAGCCATCAGGAAGTCCAAGTGTTGCGGCCCCGTCGGCGGCCGCTGGTTTCCGGAGGCGTGGGGGTCGCCCTGCCCTGCGGCTCGGCTGTTGGAGGTCAGCCGGCCCTCTCCACCTCGTACGGTGGGCGTATCCGGGGCAGTCGCTCCTGTGGTCGCGCGGTGGGCCCAATGCTCGACGGGGATCGATCCCCGGGGCCTGCTGTCGGCGAGAGGTGGCGGCGCAGCGAGGCGGTGGTTCGCTGGCTCACGGGAGACCAGAAAGTGGGCCAAAGGTGTTACAACGATTCACTGCATGCGCGCGCACATATCGCATGCGCGATGCCCGATCGCGGGTCCATCGCGGTCACATCATGACAAGACAAGACAAGTGCGCGTCCAGGCACATCGTCACCATCCACCGTTCACCTACGATCGACCTATTGTCCTCTAATTCCAAGCGTCTAACACCCGACCCCCTGGCCCTAAGTACTACGACTTCAGGAGGCCATATCTTCGTCAATTCTTAACGGATTTGGGCGTTTAAAAGCGCGTTGGAACCAGGAAGCTCTAAACTACACTCCCAAAAGGTCGATTTAGCCAATTACGTAGTTCCCACTCCAGAAAACCTCAATAACTGCCTTACCCCAAGTAGCCACGTCACATTACTCCCCCCTTGGGGTAGCTTTCGCCCCCGAAAGCACACTATCCCATACTAGTGTCTTCCTCGGGCTTGTCCCTCTTGATCATCTTCTGGAGCTCCCTGGCGTAGGTGAAATTTCCTGCCAGTATCCAGGAGGCATCATCAATACTCCACCCTGTCCATAACACCAAAAACTCCTTATGCCTCCTGCCACTGGGTCCTGCCCATCTCCATCGCAGCAGCTTCTCTACTTCGTATGGTTCATCAACCTCTGGCTCAATCTCGGCGTCCTCTGAATCATGTGGGGATGACCATCTGGACGATCTGAATGGTCTAAGCAAACTGGTGTGAAAGACGTTGTGAATCCTCCACCCCGCTGGTAGCTTCAATTCGTAGGCCACTGATCCCACCTGGCGGACCACAGCAAATGGTCCTACAAACCGTCGCTTCAGTTTGCGAACAGGTGCATTCTTCAACTGTAAGTGCTCGGTACTGAGTAGCACCTGTTCCCCACTATGAAACCTCTGTTCTCTGCGCCGCTGATCGGCCTGACGCTTCTGCCTCTGCTGAGCCTGATGAACTGACTGCATCGCCCTTCTGAATGTTTTCTTCATCCGGCTGACAAAGACATTGACACCTTCAATGTTGGTCTGGTCTACGTCTTTGATCAGATCCAATGGGGTCACTGGCTCAAAGCCATAGTTCAGATAAAAGGGTGTGTACCCCGTGGATGGCGATGCGCTGCTGTTGATCATAAATTCCACCATGGGCAAGTATTTCTCCCAATGAGTGACTTCCTGACTACCATGGATTGTACACCTGAGTACTTGCTCCACCACCCTGTTGGCTGCCTCTGTCTGTCCATCTGTCTGGGGGTGGTGAGCACTGGACATCCTCAGCTTGCTACCCAAAATCTTCCAGAATTCTTGCCAGAACTTCGACACAAATCGTGGATCTCGGTCACTGACGATCGATCTGGGGATCCCGTGAAGTCGTCCAATCTGCTCCCAGTAGACTCGAGCTGTCTCAGTAGCAGTGATGGTCTGCTGGACTGGTACTAAGTGTACCATCTTTGTAGCTCGGTCTACAACCGTGAGAATCCCATCGTTTTTCCTTTCACTGACCGGTAGACCCATGATGAAGTCGAGGCTGACATCACTCCATTTTTCCTCTGGAAGTTGCAAAGGCTGAAGGAGTCCTGCTGGCAACTTGTGGACACTCTTCTCTGACTGGCAAACCTCACATCCCAGCACAAAGTCTCTTACATCCACTGTGTGATCTGGCCAGTAGAAATTCTGCTGTAATTTCTTGAGTGTCTTGTGGTAACCGAGATGTCCCGCATATGGTACTGTATGTATTTCTGCCATAATCTTCTTGTGGGCGTCCTCCACATCTGGTACCACCAATCTCCAAGGTTGCCTGTCCTCGGTGTTGTCCTTCAATTTGATCTCAATGAATCCATGGTTCAATCGGTAGTCACGATTCCCGATCCTGGTGACTCGTCCTTGGGCAGATTCCAATTGAATCAAAATTTCTGCCCATCTGCTGTCTTGCTTGTAGCCCTCTTTTATCGAGTTCCTCAAGTCTTCCTCCAGAGTAATCCTGGTGCTGGTCACCAATAAAGAATGTAAAGAATTTTGTTCCCCACTTGCAGCCACCACTGCACCTTCAGGACTGGACTTTTTAAATATTTCGTCCAGTTTCTTCTGAATATCGTTTTCCCCGCTGTCACCCTCATGAAGACGAAGACGCTGGACCAATGACTCCTCTTCTGCACGCACATCTGCCATGCACCTCAACTCCTGAATACTCCTGCGCGTCAGAAAATCTGTTGGGTTGTCCTTTCCTGGTATATGGACAATATCGCAATCGTAACCCTGCAGAACCTGCACCCATTTCCACACCCTCCTGTTCACTGCAGGCTGGTTGGGCAGGTTTTTCAGTGAGTCATGATCTGTCTGGATGACGAAGTGGCGGCTGGCCAAGTAATGCCGCCATTTCCCAACAGCCCAAGTGATGCCCAGTAGTTCTCGCTCGTATGCACTATACCGGGTCTCGGCCGGGTTGAGCTTCCTACTCTCATAGCAAACGGGTTGCAGCCCATTGCCAAAGTCCTGCTGTAGTATACCACCCACTGAAACGCCTGATGCATCTGTGGTAACCACAAACTCCCGGTCGAAGTCCGGTAACTGCAGAACTGGTGCAGTCACCATGGCTGTCTTCAAACGATTGAATGATTTTTCTGCTTCGCCACTCCAAACGAAAGCCCTGTCCTTCTTCGTCAAGTCCGTCATGGGCGCTGCCAGCTCGCTGAACCACCGTATGAACTTGCGATAAAAACTGCACAGCCCCAAGAATGA
The DNA here is from genome assembly GCA_905146915.1 of Ostreobium quekettii. Taxonomy (NCBI): domain Eukaryota; kingdom Viridiplantae; phylum Chlorophyta; class Ulvophyceae; order Bryopsidales; family Ostreobiaceae; genus Ostreobium; species Ostreobium quekettii. Next base: position 68,219 of record CAJHUC010000724.1, on the reverse strand, counting down.
ACGGACATCGGTGACATTTTCTGGTGTCGGCCAATTCAAAATTGCTTGAACCTTGGACAATGAAGGCTTGATCCCCTCAGCCCCCACGTCAAAGCCCAAGTATTCCACCTCGGTTCTGAAAAAGTCGCATTTCTTCAATCTTCCAAACAACTTCTCCGACCGTAGACGAGTCAGAACTTCCCTGATGTGCTTTATGTGTTCCTCCTTTGTCCGGCTGTAGATCAAGATATCATCAAGGAACACTAGCACGAACTGGTCCAAGCCTTCCCTCAAAATCGTATTCATAATCCTCTGGAAGGTCGTTGGTGCGTTGCACAACCCGAATGGCATGACAAGATATTCAAAACTGCCATATCGACTCACAAAGGCTGTCTTGTGTACATCGGACTCTCTCACTCGGATCTGATGGTAACCTGAGGAGAGGTCAATCTTTGTGAAATATTTAGCCCCGTGTAGTCGATCCAACAATTCCTCCACTTTTGGCAGTGGGTACCGATTCTTGACGGTTATTTTGTTTAAGGCCCTGTAGTCGATGCACATCCTCCACTTACCATCCTTTTTGGGTATGAAAAGGATGGGTGCACCATATGGGCTAGAACTCGGTCTGATCCACCCCTGTTCTAACAATGTGTCGATCTGCCACCGTAGTTCATCCAACTCAGCCGTACTCAGCCTGTATGGGCTTTTGTGCGGCGGTGCCTCTCCTGGCAGCGTATCAATCTCGTGATCGACTATCCTCTTGGGTGGTGGACCATAAGGCAGCTTGTCTGGGAACACGTCCTTGAACTCCTCAAGTGTCTGCTGCAGCTGTTCCTGGACAGCCTCATCTGCCTCACTGACCTTTTTTTGAATAACCTCCTCAATCGGTACCTCTTCCGTCACTGGGCCTGTTTCCTTCGACAATCTCCGCCTTTCGCCCTCAGTCATGCCTTTGGCTGCACCAGCCTTGGACTTTGGCCTTTTGCTATCTTTACTTGGGAAGTCTGTGGCCTTCAGGACGCACAAGTACATGGGCTGGTCGGTTTTGTTTGCTCTCTTGGCTGCCTGTCTCATCGAGATGAAGTCTAACTTTTTCCTGACAGGCTGCCTGACACATCGCCCAGCCACTTTCTTTGCCCTTGTAGTCCTGCACCTTGGGGAACCCTGAGGTCTGTGAGGGTCCTCTGGAGAAAAATTTTGTGGGGCTGTACTCCCCCCCTGGGGAACATCGGCCGTCCCCGGCGATGACACCTTACTCAGCACTGACTGCTGAGTGGCCCACTGCTTCGCCGAAGAATCATATTCCCAAAATTTTGGCGAACAGAATGCAACCAACTTGCTCCCCAAGTCTGTAGTAGGAGTCACTGATCCCCTCTTGAGGTCTCTGAAATAGTGCTGGAGACCGTTCAATCCCCTGTCGACAATCTGGCAGTGCTTACCAGATGTTTCACGGATACCCTTGATAGGCTCCAGCTGTGAGCCGTTTCTAAGGTACACCGTGTTTGACCGCCAATCCACCAGTGGGTTCATGATATCCAGCCAATCTTTGCCCAAAATCAGCTGAACCCCTTCCATCATCGGTACTGCAGTCAATGATAGTCGACAGGGTACACTCCCGATACATACCAACACTCGTGGGGCTATTCCGGTGGAAACTATGGTTTCCCCGTTTGCCAACTCCAAGGCAGAATATGCTCCCACAAACTGTAAAGCTGGTCGGCAGTGAAGCCGGTCACTGATGAAAGACCTGCTCGCTCCACTGTCAATCAACGCAGGGACACTTGTCCCGTTCACCACGGCGTTCAACACCAGCAGCACGTGGTCCTGAACTCCAGTGCCTAGGGCTGGCTGTCCCACAGCATCAGCAACTGGAGCGGTTTCTAGCCTCTGAACTGACACCGTAGGGGTCTCTCCCTGCTGGGCTTGAGACATTAAAGTTGTCTCCCTGGTGTCATCACCTGAAACCTGTTTTTGCTCAGCTCGCTGTGCGCGTCGGTACCGACGTCTTTCCAGCCGCTTTCTCCACTGCCACTTTCTCCTCTGACGTCTTCTCTGAGCGATGCTGAGTTTTCTGTTTTCAAGGATACAGGTTCTCTGGATAACCTGTTCCTGTTGCCCCCGATGAACTCCTGACTGGCCAGAGTGGGGGCCAGTCAGTTTCCCTGCCCCTGATGCAGAGAAGCATCGGTTCCATGCCCGGCTGCATGCTGTGCAGCCACCTGGTCCTGCTGACCAGCCATCCCCTGATCGTCATGGGCAGCTACAGCTGCTACCCGGGGCTTCCTCTGGTTGCCTCTGCCCCGTCCCCTCTGTCCAGATCCGCCAGGCTGCTGTGGTACAGGCTGGCGTACCACAACTGGAGCCTGTGGAGGGACGGGTGGCTTTCCAGCCTGCCCCCTTCCGCGATTACCCCCTTGTTGCACATTTTTATTTTGAGCCTGATAGTACACAACGTTTGGAGTTGGTGTCGATCCTTGTCCACTTTGCTGTCCTGGCTGCCTGCCTTGGCCTCGCCCATGGCCCTTCTGTCCACTGCTGCCCTCAGCACGTCCACTTGATCCTGGGCGTCTCGACATCTGGGCAGCCAATGCAGCGTCCCTGGCCAGCTGGAAAGCCTGGCTCAGCCTCTTAGGCTTTCCCTGTGAGACAAGTACCGCCTGGTCCTGGGGAAGGCCCCAGATGAATATCTTCAACACCCATGATTCATCGTAGGTGTCCACCTTATCCAACTCAGCCTCGAACCTACAGATGAAATCATGTGTGGACTCCTCTTTCCTCTGCTTGATGTTCATCAATGCAGCCATCGCAGAATCAGCCTTGTTGGTGTTTTGAAACCGGCTGATCAGCTGCTCTCCGAAGGTCTGCATGTCCTTGGGGTCCTCCCACGCCTTCAGCTTTCTCTGCCACCAGGTCTGTGCAGTTCCCTGGAGCAGAGTGGAAGCATATGCAACTTGCTTCCCAGGCGATCCTCCGACCAAACGAAAGAAATTCGACACCTGACCCAGCCACACCTCCGGGTCTTCAGATGTCCTGCCCGAAAAGGTTGGAGGGTCCTTTGGTTTTATTTGGACGTCAAAAATTCCAGCCCCCTTGCGAGTGCGTCTCCCCGATGACTCGCTCGATGATGTCGTGTCAGAACTGGGCGAACGTGCATGCCGCGACCTGTGTGATCTGGACCTCTGTCGTCCTGGACGGGCAGCATGGCTGGTCTGTGCAGGTGGCATCGTCTGATCGCCAACATCGGCAACAATCTCCACCTCCTGCTGCAAATGCGGAGGTCTGCTGTATGTAACTGCTGCTGGTGGCTCTGGGGGTCCAGGCACAGTCTGCTGACGGGGCTGAGAATCCTTTTGCGACCGCTCTATAGCCAGGTCCGCGGACAACTGATCGATCCTGGATAGAGCGTCCTGGAGCTGCCTAGTAAGCCGCTCCACAGTCGCATCCTGTTCCCTCCTCAGCCTACGTTCTGTCTCTGCATTTCTCTGCCTCTCATGTCCCAATGCATTCTCCAGCTCAGCAAGTCTGTCAGCATTGCTGGAAACATTTCTATGCATTGTGGACATAGCAGTCTCAGTCCGCCCAAATGCCTCCCTGGTCTGACCCTCCAAATGCGAAACTGCCCTCTGAGATGTCTGGGCAGTATGCTGCACTGCTGATGCCGTCTGATCAGCCAGCACATTCATGGCATGTGCTGTCTGGGCGGCAGTCCCTGCTATCGCCTGTGCAGCTCGCTGCTCGAGATTCTGCATCCCCTGTGCAGCTTCGGTCCTGGAGACCAGGGCACCCTCTGGGTTTCCCAAAACCACTGCCCCCGGCTCGGTCCCGGCAATCAAAATCCTCTGTTGCCGCGCCTCATATGACGCAGCAATAACTCCTACACGTCCAGCTCCGGCGACTGTCTCCACTGTCCCGTCAATCTCCTCCACACCATCATGGCCCTGCAGCTCCATCATATCACGATCTGCCATGATCCCACCCACGACACTGATCCGATGATCAACTGTACTGAAACGAAGTCAATCGGAGTAGACCTGATCTCGGGCTACTGAAAGTCCACTGAATCCTATCCCCAAGTAGCCAAGCAGCCTTTACCTCCCAACTTAAGTTATCCTGCTTCTACTGGTTTTCAGTAATCACTTTCACACACAGTTACCCCCAGTACTCTGCAGGGTGACCTCTCGGTCCACCTGGTAACTTTCCAGAGGGTGCGTCTATGGCTACTAATGAAAACTTAGTCCCAGCTTCAGCCGAACAACCTAAGAAGGTGTCCCTTGCCTGGGACGAGACCATTGTAAGAGGTCTGGGTTGGCCTATGGCACCCCCAGCCTGTCTAATATTTTAAGACTCAGCCACCCAAGGTTCCGAAGGGGTGACTGGCCTGTCTACCTCAGGTGGGCAATGGCCTCACCCTCTGACCGGTTCCAGGGGAGATGCCTCCACTAGGAGGTAGCACTCTGGACCCAACTGGGCCTGCCTACTGCCGTGCTCAATCTCCTCCCCCTTCCCCTAATCAGGCCCCCAATCTTGTGGCAGAGCGGTCTGGTGGTGACCCGCCTGCAGTACCTGCAAAATAAGGTGAAGCAGCAGATGTCCCCTACTTCTAGAGCGGGACCTTCACCCCTATTCTACAGCGGGTGGCACCTGAGGTTGACGAAATCTTCCAACTGAGGGGCGCTGGCCTTCGCGTGTTCGGCTACACGATGGGCGCCTGGCGCATGCACTGAATCCGCAGCTGAATCCGCAGATCTGGCGATCGCCCAGCGCCGTCGATCCCCGAACACCAATCGCCCAACTGAAAGCTCCTTAGGCTCGCAAAACAACCTCCCGCAGGCACACAGCAAGGCGATTCAGCACCCGCGGAGGTGCTGACCGCTGCCTGGGGTGTTGGAGGCTTCTGGAATCCGCAGCCCTCACAGGCCGCGTGGTCACTCTGTGGTGCTGCGCCTCTCGCTCAGCTCCCGGCTCCGGGCTTCGCGCTCCGAAACCAATTTGTTGCGGCCCCGTCGGCGGCCGCTGGTTTCCGGAGGCGTGGGGGTCGCCCTGCCCTGCGGCTCGGCTGTTGGAGGTCAGCCGGCCCTCTCCACCTCGTACGGTGGGCGTATCCGGGGCAGTCGCTCCTTGGTCGCGCGGTGGGCCCAATGCTCGACGGGGATCGATCCCCGGGGCCTGCTGTCGGCGAGAGGTGGCGGCGCAGCGAGGCGGTGGTTCGCTGGCTCGCGGGAGACCAGAGAGTGGGCCAAAGGTGTTACAACGATTCACTGCATGCGCGCGCACATATCGCATGCGCGATGCCCGATCGCGGGTCCATCGCGGTCACATCATGACAAGACAAGACAAGTGCGCGTCCAGGCACATCGTCACCATCCACCGTTCACCTACGATCGACCTATTGTCCTCTAATTCCAAGCGTCTAACACCCGACCCCCTGGCCCTAAGTACTACGACTTCAGGAGGCCATATCTTCGTCAATTCTTAACGGATTTGGGCGTTTAAAAGCGCGTTGGAACCAGGAAGAACAGCCTTTCGTGCAAAATGTCGGTAAGGTCCGAAAGGCTGCACTTGTACGCAACATCGCGATTATGTGTTTTTTTAGGCAAAGCGGTTGTGCTCAAGACTGGCCGTCAGAGAACAAGGAAATTTGTGCGCAACATCGCTATTTCTGAGTGCACAAAAAGAGAAGAGGATGCATATTCTGTTGTTTTCCGTGACCCCCTTACCGACATTTTGCACGAAAGTTAGTTGAAGCTCTAAACTACACTCCCAAAAGGTCGATTTAGCCAATTACGTAATCCTACTCCAGAAAACCTCAATAACTGCCTTACCCCAAGTAGCCACGTCACACCAAGACTTTTCTGAAGAGTTGAAGCTTCTTCAGCAGCAAAGGCTTGCACAACCTGGTGTGCGAGCTATAGTGTGGTCGACGGACAGAAGCATCAATTTTGATAGGCCTTGGAAGAGGGCAAATGACAGGCAAGCTGCCCTCATTGAGGAATGGGATGAGGCGCACTATAACGGGATGGAGTTTTATATCACTTGACAACGGGTGCAGCTGGGTTCTTCACCCAAAACGCTGAGATGGATGGCCTTCCCCCATTTATTAGGTGAGAAATTTTGTATGGACTTGAAGCGATGGTGTATAGAGGAATTAAGCCGGTTTGGCGAGTGGCCTCGAGGGAGGTGCCGTAGACAAATCTCAGAAATGAAGAGAACAAACCCGTTCACTAGAGAGTATACGAGATCGCTAACGACCGGTTGAAGGTCACTGAAAATCGAGTTTTGATGGAGCTTTCTCATCATCGGACCACACAGACGATTGAAAATGCTTGTGAGAATGATGAAAAAGTCCAAGCTCTGAAAGGTGAAAAACTCAGCTATAATCCGTGCATTATGGACTGACCCCTATGATTGCCATGTAGCGCCCAAGCGCTCAACGATTACCATGAGCAACAGAGGGAGATCGACCAGTTGCTTGTTAAGAATGTGGTGAAGGTCAAAATAATGAATTGGTTGGCCAAGAAAGGACCAAAACCGTCGATCAAACGTACCATGTGTTGAACGCCGTCCATGAAGATGGCTGGGCATGAGCAGCATGGTGTGGCGAGTGTACAATGTTATGCCGATCGAAATAAGCCAAGCTGACGTAGATAGGGGCCATGTGGACCACAGAAAGAGCTGGCATAAGTGGCACACGTACAAGTTCATAGATACTATGCCAGATTTCATCGGATTTGATTAGATATGCTAGATTTTGATGATAGTGACTAGTTGAACAGCCGTAGGATGCATGGCTAGGACAATTCGGCTGTCACTATCAATGCATGATATGACTTTTAGTTCTTGAAAGACATAGCAAGAGGCATTCTCAGAGGGATAGTAGGGAATCTTCTGAAGCAGGCTCTGTGAAGCGTGAGGCTGAGAGCAAACAATACGAAGGTACATAAACTGGCTGGTCAGTGATATTGTTGACCTCCAGTCTGTAATCTACTTTTGGTTACAGCTGTCGCAGTCGACCATGCCTTCTCAACGACTGAGGAGAGGACTTGTGAGGCCAAGTGAGCATCCCCTTTGAGGGAGGGACTTAGGCCCTGTGTGCGACTGACATGAGACGATCGGCCTGTGCGTCTTTGACCATTTCATCGCTCGAAATCGCCCCCATTCGACTGGATTCAAGTCGATTTTTCATTACTGCTCTCCGGAGAGGTCTGGCCATCGCGTGGCCATGATCTTTGTAGATAGGAATAACTCGTAGAGTCTGTGCCGCATGGTGCGATGTCAGAATGATTTTGACAGTTGATAGTGTAACGAAGGCATTTAGTATTGCTGTCAAACTGTTGGTGCATCATTGGGTCAGCGTGGTTGTCACAATTCGGAGGGATTTGTGGGTAGCGGCGCCGCACACTCGGCGGTGAGGCACAGCACCAGGACAAGGATGGTGGCCCTCATAGCATTGGCAAAGGCAGGCAGGATCGAGGGGTGGCAATCCCTAAACAGGAATTGTACGCTCGAGTCCAGGGCAACGTTTTACAGCCGAGACCAAAGGACAACATGCGTTCTGTCCTTTATATTCATTCCATTCATCAACGTGCTTAATGCATTTCCTAGTGCTTCATCATCTTTTCATGCGCTCAGTTATTAATAATACTCAATCAGTTCTGGTTGCAACAGCGTCTCTGCACACGACACATGGGCGCAAGATGGCATTGAATGGACGTGGCTGCATTTGAATCCCGAGAGGAGATGAACACGAATCGAAATGGATTCTGAGACAGGACGGGCACGAGGTGTCACGGGCTGAGCCCATCGCGGTACAAAACGGGCCGCGCGAGTGAGATTCCAGAGGCTGGCGCAGCGGGTGGCTGTCCGAGAGGCCCGTCGCGAGAAGCTGCCCACCCCCCTCTCCACCGCGCGAAGCACCGACGAAAGGGCGGACGGCCATGAAGTCGACGCTCCTGACTTTGGCGGCCGTGCTGGCGTCGATGGTGGCCGTGGAAGCCCAGATCCCGGTGGGCATCCGACTCTGGAGGATGGGGCCCGGGTTGTTACACTGTTGGCCTCCGTTCGCTTGAGCCCGCGGCTACCGTCGTCGATAGTTGCCTGGCGGTCGTTCGGTCTTGGCAGGCGGGCCTTGTGGGTTCGTGGTGCGGCGGTGTTGGCCTCCAGGATGGGGCGGTGTGTGGGACGCGCCACGCTGGCCACAGCTCGCCCTGAGGCACGCTAGGCGGGCCGTCCGGGAGGGTTGCCTGCTTTTCTCGGTCGATCCTCGCCCCAGAAATATGTTTTGGATAGCCTGGGGCAGAGATCCGCGCCAGTCGGCGGCGTGGAGGCCAGTGACGGGTTTTCTGCGCGCCTCTGTCCGTCACTCCGCAAGAGTCCACGCCGGACGAGTCGTCACCTTGGGGCGACGTCCCGATTGGCAGATCCGCGGCCCCCTTCCCCTCGCGGCCGCCCCATCCCCGCCAGCCTCAACCAGGGGCCACTTCCCCCGCCCCTGCGTCCGCCAGCGCGACCGAGCGACAACCTGAGCCGTGCCAAGCGGCGGCACCCAAGCTGTGAGCACCCCCGCCCACGACCCCAAAGACACCGAAGCAGGCGCAGATCTTTCCAACCGGCGCTTTCCGCGTTCTCATCGTCCGCCATCGAGTTCAGCCCTCGCCCTTTCGCTGCTGTTCCGGGCCGCGTCTGGGCGCCACCACTGGCCGTCGCGAGCAAGTGCGACAGAGCGCGGCGTGCGGCACCCCGCTGCTGACGCAGCGTTGGCCACCCCAGCCGGCCCACGCGGGTGTGACATGGCCGGCCAGCAATCCGGCGACCTGGGATGTGACGGGTCGTCCAGCCTGGTCTGAGACGGACGCCGTTCCAGCGCGGCTTGGCCGCTGCTTGAGTTGTCGTTGGGAATTGAGGGTGAGAAAACGAGTAGGGTTTCGCGGGGGTGACCGTCAGGGTGAGGGGGCGGCAGTCAGTAAGGAATGCCAAGCCTTGAAGAAGGGCAATGACGCCACCACCCTGTGGCATTAGCGCCTTTCAGCCGAGCGAGGGGTTCGCGTTGGAAGCTGTCCGCTGACGAGCGGAATGTACAGCCATCGCTCGGAATGACGAGAGGCTGGAGAGCTGTGCCCGAAGCCTTCAGCATTACGTTATCCCGGTCCCTTTTTAGAGCAGTTTGAGGGTAAGCATGTTGGCTGGTGTGGGAGTTGGGTGGGAAGGGTATGGAGGAAACAGCATAGACGCGCGATATTCACTGCTCCAATGCTCTTAAACACATAGGCAGATGTCGTGTAAATTTCTATACAGCACCTGCATGAGTTGGGAGCTGCCAAACTTATAAGCTCACACGTTCCTAATTGGGAACTTATACCATTATGCGTTCCTAGTAGGAACACGCGATGACGCACCCAACCGTATACCACAAAGAAACTTGTCGTCCTCAGTCTGCCGAGCAAGCTGCAGTGCCGCTTTCCGGACATCACAGGCCCGCGGCAAACGCTGTGTCGATGTCAACATCGTGGAAAAGTTGCCCGAACGGAAGTTGCGGGACCAGATGTGCCTATACACCACGCTGTTCTGGTCGAAACGCTGCCGACACTAGAAGAAAACGACATGGCTTGCGATGCGAACTGCAACGCCATCCGACACCAAAATGATGCCACCAGAGCTACTTCCTGTCATCGCATTCACCGTGGTGGGTCACTTGCCAAAATGGCATCGCTGTCGGAATCGCAGAAACGGTGTCTTCTGCCACTGCGAGTCACACATGCGTTAATATTGCTTGACTCTGACTTGCTCCGCACATGAAAACCGGTGGAAACGGGCATTTTCGCAATGCCAGCTGCGAAACCATTTGACAGTAGTTGATGCCATCGCAGCTGCTCTTGCGGCATCGCAGCCATTGTGACGCGCAACCCCACGTCAAAATGGCACCGCAGTTGGCGTCGCGAAAATACCATTTCCTGCTACAGCAAGAAACATTATTCATAAAAACCAACGTTTTTAGGAAACGTTGTTTCACTATTTGGGAAACATTATTTCACCAGCCAGAGGAGACATTATCATCAGGAAACATTATTTTACCAGCTGCAGGAAATATTATTTCGCCAGTTATAGCAAGCAATATTTTTAGGAAACGTTACTTCACCGGCTAGTGACAGCAACGCATCGCCCGTGACCGCAGCTCCGTTGTCCACCCAGGGACTGGGGACGGCCCCAGAAAGCTTCGGCATCTGGAACGGCTGGGCGATGCCCACGCCGCGGGCGGAGGCGGAGCTGAACCGCCGCCCCTCCTGCATCAACGTGGTGGTCCGCGGCCCGGGCTTCTCGAGCGTCATGGCGGGCGCCGTGGACCCCGACAGGATCGAAGACTGCCTGGACACGTCCAAGCTGGACTTCGCCGGGGCCAACTTTTCGATCAAGGGCCACCTGATGGTGCGGACGGTGGAAGACTTCACGTGCGTGGGTGGCAACACGAGCAAGGTCGTCCGGAGCCACCTGGTGGGGCCGCAGGTGGACGAGGGGCTGCGGGTGGTGGACTGCGTCCTGGCGAAGCGAGAGGACGACGAGGTGGGCGGCGTTGGCGTGATTGTCACGCCATGCTCGTGCAACAATGCAAAGTGCAGTGGCAACTGCGATGCCATTTGATACAAGTTGGTGCCGTCGCAGCTGCTTTTACGCCATCGCAATCACCGTGATGGCGTCACTTCGTGTCAATATGGCGTCGCAGTTGGCACCTCAAGGATGCCCTTTCCATTAGTGATAGGCATAATCATGCCATGATTATACCCATAGGTATGATTATGCCACGATTACGCCAATAGGTATGGTCGTGACATTGGCATGTGTTTTGTCCGGGCTTCAGGCAGGAAATGCCCATGCCACACAATTGGTCTGCGGAAGTGCTGGAAGCCGTGCGCTGGTGGCGCGAATGGTGTCGAAGCGGGACCGAACCATGAAATGCCAATCGATATTCGGAATCATATAGTGGCGGCAGGCTTGTTGTTTGCGCCGTAAACACAGATCGTATTTGCTTTTTTAGGCGGAAAAATAGTTTTTACGTTTTTACGCATAAAAGGCGTAAACAGACGTAAATGCAACGTAAATGCACACCCGTGTACATAAAGACAGTACGTATAGATTTACGGAGTCTGGGGAGTGGTAGCCAGACGCGCTGGAGTGGGCAGAAAATGAACTTTTGATCGACGATGTTGTTGGCCTTGCTGTGAGAGAGGTGGGCGCTATGTTGTGTATGCTCGAGGGGGCGGAGTACTGACCATTATACGCGACTTTCATCGTGTAACCTAGGCGTCCCAACGTGCCCCCAAGACGCAAATATAGCTGTAAAAATAGCTTCTTTTGCATACGCAAGACTGAATCGTAAACGTAAAACATAACAAGCTCGAGTGGTGGGACAGTGCATGGGTTGGATGTGCAATAGAGATGCCAGAAGAAACAACGTCAATGTGCCATGCTTAGCTTGCATGCGCTGTCCCCATCTAAGCATAATCTTCCGTGATGAACTATGTACTGAACTGTATTGTTGATGGGCAGTTGATAAACAGACAGGAATATTCATTTATGTCAGGGTATTTTTCCTACACACATTGTACTATGTTGTGGCCAGTTGAAAAATGCCTTGCGGAAAACTGTTGTGGCCATTTGGGACCAATTCAAACCATGACAATGGGGTACAAAAAATTTCCACAGTATCAACAGGTATTTTGATCTATCTTGGCCAGAAACACATGGACATGGGCATGGACAGTTGGAGCGTAAAGTATAGATTTTTTGCATCTATTAACTGTGAAAAATAGTTTGGTTGTGTTCTAAAGTGCATATCTTTAGCTCATCAGGTGATGCACATGACCAACTGCATATCTTAGTGTTTGCTAATTGCTGATTTAACGGGGGGGTTGGGGGGCCCTTTAGATATCGCACCCAGCGGGAGTGCCGGGGATACGCAAGAAAGCACGGGGGGGGGGGGAGTGCCGGGGATACGCAAGAAAGCACGGGGGCACCCAAGATAGCGCCCTCCACATAATGACGCATTCTTGAATCTCATTGTCAGTGCTATCACCGCAATGTTATCAAGTCCACTCCAAACCAAAAATGCCATGACGTTCCTCCTTCAATCAAACACCTCGTTCCCGAGATTCTCAGTGCGGCGCGACGTCCTATTAGCTGTTATTCGTTTCTTTTGGTTAGCGCTATGATTCTCATCTTACGTAATGTTATGTAATATGTTGTACTGTCTAGGCGCCGGTTCGCTCTGCCAGTCAATCTGGCAGCGCGGGGGGTGCAGCGCAATGCAGCGAGCTGTCGCGTCCTGCCACTTTCTTTTGCCACTGGCTTTGGTTCTTGCCATGAATGGCGCCTTGCGTAATGTGCTAAATTGGCAGGGCGTCGGTACGCTTTGTTGCCGATACACCGTCAAATGTGACAACGCGGGGGAGGAGGGGGGCTATATTGTGTCAGCGACTTGGTGCGGAACGCGGGGGGAGCGGAAGATAGCACGGGGGCATGCCAAATAGCGCCCCCGCATTCTTGACATCAGCCCTGATGCTCAACACGGGGGGTTGCTATCCACCGTGATCAAAGGTGCTTCAATTGCTAAATACAATTCTTGGAGATATTCCACCCTTTCGTGTTGTGGTCTCTTGCGATGGTGGCGCAATGACCTGGAAGCGAGCGGTTCATGTACTTGTAGCCAAATGATGCTGCTGATGTTCGCTGCGCATTTTCTAATATACTCAGATACGATAGCCAGTAACGGCAAGGGCAATGCAGCCTGACTAGACTCGATTTGATCCCACGTGCAGACTGGCCCTAAACTCATGTTGGCATTTGGCTTCCCGGTCACGTTCGAGGGCGACTTGGCGTCAGGCTCTGGTGAGGGCCAAATTCCGGACCCCATGTGCCCAGAGAGCATCGAAGACAGGAACGACACTCGGGTGATGGTGTACGCCACCCTGAGGGCCATCAATGCGGGGGAGATCCTGGTGGATCGCAGCGAATTCGGGTGCCAAGAGTGATTCTCCACGGTCGCCAAGACCTCTGTCTTGCTGGGAAGCGCGCTGGCGATGAAGGCATTGCAGCGCGAAAACACCTTGAGGCATATGGGGATTTGCTAACTGCTATTCGCCCAAAACGCCAAACTGGAAATGATTGGAGAAACTACTATTGTCCTCCGGACTTCCTCTCGCATGGCTCCTTAGATATGACGTTGTCTTCCAGTTGCAGCGTTGTTTTCCGCGGGGTTCAGTGTGCTTTTGTTGAATGCATTGGCCGAAAGTCAGATGTCGGTTGTGCTGCTATGCGAAGGCAGGGCGGCAAATCAACTCAAATCGTTGTGGAGATTGTACAATTTTCAGGACAGTAGGGCTAGGGTTTTGAGACTATTGTGCGACTGCATTGCTCCAGGGTGGAGACGACATGACATTTCGATAACATGACGTGCGTGATCCTAATTGACGTTGGCGGTAATGCCACCTGTATTGGTACACCGCATGCGGAGCAGGATGCACTTCATTTGTTTCCACTTTTCATTTTCTTCTCTGATGCATTAGCTCATGTAATTCGAATTGGAAGAGGCCGGCTTGGAATTTTGCGACCCGTTGAAGGGGGGACGCTCTTCGTGTTCGGTTGAGACGGTGCCTTCCTGTGTTGTATAATGATATACATATGTAATTTAGTGACGGCGGGGACTGTGGGACCTTTGGGATCAGCGATCGTGTGAACCAAGATGGCTGCATTGATTCCTTTCAACATTTGGGTGTGGCTGGCGCTTATGGAACATGAGCAATGAGGACGGGTGTGCAGGGTGGGATGTGGAGCTGACGAGGGCGGGCATGGCCGAGGGGTGGCGACCTCTGACTGGGGCCTGTAGGCTCGAGTACACGGCAACGTCTTACAGCGGAGCGAAGGGACAACATATGCTCTTTCCCTTGCACAGAATCTGTTCACCAATGTTCTTAATGAATTCCTAATGTCTCATCCCCTCTGGCACCGATGACCGCCCTCTGAGTGCAATGTCACACTTTCCCTCACACACCACTGTTGTGCATGTCCCCATATTCGATTTTGGGTCGATTGACGGCTGTGATTCTCATGTTGTGCAAGCCGCATGAACTACGGGCAACCATTAAAAGCTAGTGCAGCAACCAAATGTTTAAGTAAATGCAATTAAATCCACATTCCATTCAAAATTGGGTGAATGGAATTCTCGTAATCTAGAGCCTTTATGACAATTGGGGGTCACAATTTGGCTTAGTGATCCTTATGAAATTCACGCCCATTCAAATGATTTCCAGTGGTGTTTTTTGAGTCTTCATGTTGTTGTTAAATACCTGCAATCTCACACTGTTGATTCGTCACTCGTTCAAATGGGATCAAGCTGGCTACGTCCAAACTGTTTTTGGGACGTGTGTCCGTCAATTCACGGTAAAGGTCCGCCAGACAAGTATGGCACACACTGGAAACAAATGTGCATTTTCAATCGCTCGACTCCATGATCAGATCTTTTTAATGCTGTGGAACAATGCAGCAGTAACGCCAATAAGCACCACCAAGCCGAGCTACCTGGCAGGGAAGATGATGGTGTCATTTTTCATCTGGAGTCTGTCGAATGTCTGAATTTCTTCGTTAAGTTAGTGAACATTGACTGAACATTGAAACTAATACCATGCCAATAATCACTACAACAATGCCCCAGTATCAAAGTTTGTGAGTGTCGATGTGCACTCAAAAGCGTATGGTTGATACACAGACCTTGATGCAGCTCAGCTTAGTTCCGGCAGCATCGGTGATGCTCCCAACGGTATTGCACAGAAATGGTACTAAAATTAGCGAGTCAGAATGCAATAAAGAACTGTCACAGTCTCAAACAGGTGTTTTTGAACTCAAATTGCACTGCGCAGATTAGAGAAGCGCTGCTGCATTCTGAGCTCATTTGTTCCACTGCTGTCTGGCGCTCAAGCCACCCTCGATCGGCGGAACCTCTGCAACGCTGACAGGTCGGGAATAAAATTGGGTCCGCGCATCCAGCACGACAACCCCAAACGGGGCTGCGCCGAGTTCCTGCGGCCATCGAAAAGATCTCGAAGAACCACAGAATTCAAAAGTCAGAAGAAGAAGAAGACTTCCTGCATATAATGCAATGGCAAAGATGTGCGTGTCGCCGTCCGTGCTATGCCCCATGCACATGACCCATTAGAACGTGTCATGGCCACGCCCAGGGCCGTCCATGTGCCACCCAGATTCAATAATCACAGAAGAAACAGAAAGACCTTAAAGATCGTGAGCGTTTTTCATTCTTTCTTGATCCTTGAAGCTTGGTCATTCTCTCCAGCTTCGCCATCAATTCGCAGTGGCCACCTCCGGGCCGCCGTACACCGGCGTGTGCAGCCCCTCCATCCGAGCCTTGACCTGCAGCGCCAGGAACTGAGAATAGAACCTGCACTGCATGAAACTCCCGCCAAATATCCACAGCCCGCGCTGGGCCGTGGGCTTGTACATGTTGCGCAGCTCGCCCTCCCAGGGGCCCGGGTCCCCGGTGGTGTTGGACCCCAGGCCCCAGCACCGGCCCACCTTCCCAGCAACTTCCGGTGATGTCATCTTCCCCAGGGAGTCGCTGAGGCTGGCCCAGCCCGTGGCGTAGACGATGACGTCAGCGGGGAGGACGGTGCCGTCGGTCAGCTTCACGGAAGCTTCGCCGATGCTGTCCACGCCAACGCTGCTCTTCAGGCCGATGTCGCCGCTGCTGATCAGATCCGAGGCGCCTTTTCGTGGGGAACAGGGTTGCGGTAGATCAGCGAACATTCGCTAATTCACTGACGAACAATTAATTACTAATTCATTATTCAGTCAAATGAATTTTAAGGTTACAGACTCATTCATTAACTGGCAAATTAATTGGCAACGCATTATGGATAGTTTTCCGCTCAGGCAACTTTGGGAATGCATGCATGCACGTATTTGCTTCCTTCCATCGGGGTATACCTCCATCGGCAAACAGCCAATGAGCAAACCATCCAACTGACTGACTTCGCCGGCAAGCAAGGGAGCCACAGGGACGTATGTTTGACTTGGCGGATGGACGGCCATCATTTAGCCCGGAGAGAAATTTCCCGAGGAGTGCGGGGTGAGGGAGCAAAGTGATGACACAAGTCTTGATGTAGGTCTCTATTTCCAAGGGCCGAGGATTAAATACAATCTGAATCGAAACGGCGAATGGAAACTCCTTGAGCCGCAGCGGCAAAGCAAAAAGAGTCGCCATTGTCCAAGCTCCGCAGAGATACAACCAGACAGATGTGCCACAGATGTAGTAAATGCGCAGATGTTTTCACGATAGCATCTCCTGCAGATGTACCATAGGTTATTGTGCTTCGAGATAAAGTCATCCAGAGACGCTGCTGTGGTGCAGAATACGTATTCTATGTACGCTAATGATATCCACAGATAGCGACAATCAGACGGAGTGCATAGATGTTGCAAGGCCGCAGACGTTGAGACAGTGTGTGCAGCAGAGGAGCTGTTGCGATGTCGCAGACGCCAATGAGCTCACAATTGCTTACAATCATTGTCGGGAGCAGCCGTTCCGTTGGGACACAAACTGGTACCGTCCCAAGCCGGTATCGTTTTCGGGAAGGGTCGGGCGCCGGTCGTGAACAACTATGATTATTCTTTATCCAGTTTCCATTGATTTCATATTGCCATTTACTGGTGATTAGGAAATCGCCAAACTGCCGGAAACAGAGCATGAATGGTACGCCACTGATACAAGGCTTTCGGAAATTCGGCACTGCTCAGAGAAATTGCCACCTGAAACACAGGCAGAGAACACTATTTTCGCCATTCCAACTGCTATGCCATTGTGACACTAAATTGGGCCATCACAGTGATTTTGCAATGGCGTAAAGTAGATGCGACGGCATCAATTGGTGGGAAATGGCATGGCAGCTGGCATCGCAAAGATGGTGTTTTATGCTGATGATCTTCATAATAATCAATAATTACTATTTTAAAAACCCATTTCATTGGGGGGGGGGGGGCTTTTCGGCGAGCAATTTGGAAGCGACTCACCTAACCCTGTTTTGAGAAAAAAATACTGCAAAGCTCAGTAATTTACATCAACCATAAGCATCATTTTTGCTACCAAGGCATTACCTGTGTCGATGTAGAACCCCGCCCCCCGCCGCAGCCACTTCATGAACAGCCCCGACCCGTCCTCGCCAAAGTCCAGCAGGAACCCCACGTCCGTGAGGCGCTTGTAGAATGGGGCGTCCCGCTTGGCCATCGCCGTGTACGTGGGCACGTCCAAGACGGCGTGCACTCTGTAAGGGATGGAGGCGAATATCATGTCCGCCTTGTCTGTGGTCATGCCCGACGCCAGGGCCTCCTCGGAGTACAGCGGCTTGAGGTACATGTCCTGTGGGAGGCAGGAGGCTGCGTTGCGCTGGCTTGCATGCGTCGCCTAGGCATTTGTGTAGATTTTGATTTGTGTAATTGTCTTTTCTCTTCAGATTAATTTTATTTTCAGATTTGCTTCATCTAATATTCTAACGTTAGCCACAGATATGTGACCACGGATGCCCCCATGCGAATGGCAATGTTTTTCCAGAGGTGCTATAGATTTCAGGAAATCTTTTGCAACTGCCTTTAATACATCATTATGCTCTAACCTAAATAGACTGGTTGATTAAATATGGCGAAGCGCACGAGGACAGAAACAGGATATTCCGCCATTTTACAATCCCATTATTGCTACTGTTGTTTAGTGATGGCACTGGTGCTCGTCACACTGCAAATGCTTTAGGGAGATTTGGTACCAATGAGTACTGTACATTGCTTTTGTTATGCAGCTTTCCTCTCTAAGGGTGTTGTGGTGTACCACAAAAATGTACTGCACAGATGTATTGCGCATATATAGTACACAGCAATGAAAAAATGTACTGCACAGATGTATTGCGCATATATAGTACACAGCAATGATGAACAGATATACTGAAAAGACGCCCACCTGCCAGACGGCGGACCTTGTGACGTGCGTGGACGTTCGCTGTATCATCGTGGGCAGGGCGCCGCGCTCCCACAAGTCGTGGCAGATGTCGTGGGCAGAGTTGTTGGAGCCGATGACGACACACCTATGAGATGTGCGTGAGATAGTCACGGGATGCAGATAAAGCAGCTATAGATGGCAGAAAGGGGAACTGTAGGGTGTACAAGGAGCAGCTGCGCGACGCGGCTGTATCTCCATTGGAGCTGCGCAATTTTGCTTTTTCGTTTTGCGTTTTGAGGATTTGGGACAAGTGAAAGTTTCAGTTCGTTTCTTATGTAATCGTAATCACGGCGATGGAGCCACTTCGTGACAAAATAGCATCGTAGTTGGCATCGCAGAAACGGCATTTTCTGCCAATATTATCTGCATATTCATGTGCCAGGGGATCTCCCATGCCCAAACTTTGGTCCTTTGCCCTCCCGCCCAACATCTATTGCATCGGGAGAAAAGCACCATACTATGAAAGTTGGGTAGTTGATACTATTATCCAGTACTCATACAGCACACAGGGCACGTCTAGCGTTACTCTGACTCTATCTTTAGTATCGTAACGCCATATTTGTCAGCAGTGCTACATGCATGAACCTTAGTTGCCAGCATTGTGGGAGACCACAAATGCATCACAGTTGGCATCCCGAAATACCGTATTCCACTAATGTGACGTCTTTGGGTATGCACACGCGTCTGCTTCCACGTCCTAGGCATGAGGCAAACGCAAACGCTCAGCTGCCCACTGATACTCCATAATTTATGCCACTCAATTGGCATGGCGTCACCGGAGCTATCGCGCAATATTTTATCTGCATCTTTGTACCGCTAATAGAAAACGCCAATTTCGCGATGCCAGCTGCGATGCCATTTTCACACTAAGTGGCGCTACCACAGTGATTGCGACAGCGCAACAGCAGCTACGGCGGCATCAGTTAGTGTCAAGTGGCGTCGCAGACGGCATCGCAAAAATGCCATTCTCTGCCGTTGTAGCGGCACTTGTGGCGACATTGGAGCAGCGAGCAACTATCAAATCGCTTCACGAGCTCATTTCGCTGCCGCCCACCTGAGTCCCTCCCACTCCTCGTCCCCCTTGTAGTTGCCTGAATGTACTTGGGGGCCCTTGAAGGACGCCGCCCCGGGAAAGTCCGGCACGAATGGCGCCCCGTGCACACCCGTGGCCAGCACCAGCTGCCGCGGCCGCAGCGTCACCTCCGCCCCGCCCTTGTCCACCGTCACCCTCCAAACCCCTTCGCCTTCGTCATATGCTGCGCCCGTGCAGGCCGACCCTCCCCAGTAGTTGAGCTCCATCACCTGTGCAATGCATGGCTTAGGTGCGTTCCTCGTAGTTTCGAATCTCTTTTGCGGCGCATGGCTTACGTACAGTCCTCGTGGTTTTGAACTCTTAAAATATCTTCGCATTTGATTTAAAATATTTAACAATGCGCTCCTTTTGGGGTAGTTAGTGTAGGAAACTGTGCCTGTGCCAGTGCTCAGATGCGATGCACGAGTTGACGCACCATCAAACGGGTGGATGCGCAGGTTGCACGATATCCAGCGTCTTTCAGTGTTTTCCATTTTCCTTTTATATTTTACGGTGCACCCGACTTACTGGTGGTGGTGGCAGGGCGCGGGGGGGGGGCAATGCCCCCTGCGTACGTCAGCGGAGGTTGGTGCCTCCTTCGGCACATCGATTCGCTTCGACATGGGTATGAACATCACCCATTCAGCGTGCCTCTTGTTTTCTGGGGAATTTATCCACTGGGCCGAATCAGAATCATATTTAGTACATTGCCGCATTCCTCCACCCAATTTTCCAGAAAATGAATTCGTTCCTTCGTTCATTCAAACAGGTGATTAACTAAAGTATTGTTGGGATTGCACATGTTGGATCAAACTAACACAGAGTGCGTCGCTGTTAGACCAAATGCTGCGAAATATAGCGCGGTATGTGAATTGCATCATGTAGTTGCATTGAATTGAATATGCAATGAAACTATCTGCAGTCTTGTATCACTCCAATTCGCAATTCATTGCCATTGGCACGCTTCATCCTGCCGAGCTGTCGACTTCCTTCCGCATGTGCCACACCTTGACGTACATCTCCAACCAGTCAGCCAGCTTGTCCTTGGGGAAGTAGGTGGGCCAGTGGGAGGGGAACGGAATGTAGGGCAGGTGGTTCATCCACACGGGATCGTGCGTGGCAAGTGAGGCGTAGCGGTGCCGCCAGGAATCTCCGGGCCGGGCCCTCCTCTCGAGTATGATGGCCGGCACGCCCAGGCGGGCCAGCCTCGCCCCAATCATGATGCCCGCCTGGCCGCCTCCCACAATCACCACCTGTGGCCATCCTCCCAGTTCATAAATGGGCTCAACAAATAAAAACATGCGCAAATATATTAAAATTGGAGAGTTAAACAGAATATTCACAGGCGCCCTTTTGGTCCAAATTCAGGACAAGTTGCTTGCGCCTCAGACGGACAGAGTCTGTCCGTAGTTGGATAGTTTTGGTTCTAATTCTCTATGTCCATCTTTTTTCAATTCAATTTCACTTAATGGCGGACATTGCCCTGTTTTGTCGGGAGGCCGTACTGCATAACGTTTTTTTTTCCAATTTGCCTTGGAATTTGGGCCGTGGCGCCGGCTGTGACCACGAGGATATGCTCCGAAGTTCTTTCAATGCGCCGCCATCGACGACCTCTTCGGGGAAGCTGGGACTCAGTTAATTCAGAGTTTCATCGGTGCAATACTTGGGCTCCCTGAATAAAGCGTGCATCCTGCTCTTCCTTGATATATTGTGGATCTGACGGCCACTTCCTCCCTTGACATGTACTTCATGTAGATGCAAAAATCTTCCTCGATTTCGCCAATCGCCACAAAGATGCCACCTGCGGACGGCGTCTTTGGGGGGTGTTTGGTGTAGTCGAGAAGGATCTTTGCATGCAGGGACGTCTCTGCACCTCAGCCGCGATGCTGTTTTAGCATGGAAGGCAGAGTAGGCGTCCGACTGGTCGGACAGATGCACAGTACTGTGCATCGATCCTGGCACGTCTGGCGGGATACCCAAACCGCCTGGGCGGTGATAAGGCCGAGGGCAGTCCAATCCCTCAAGAGGCAGTGCCTGTCAGGCACTGTTCGATGGACACAAGTTTGCTTCGGGAATATCCCGATGTACACGCATTCATTGCCCAACATCGGCAGCTGGGTGACAGGGCCATGTCCAGTATGTAATCAACGGTATGTTATCGGTGGTGTGGGCCAAGTACGTAACCAACGGATTCAGACAAGTCTGCCACCAAAGGGATGGACAAGTATGTAAAATCAACCGCGCAATCAACGGTATGGGCCCAGTATGTACCCAATGGAACCGGGCGCGCTGGTGGTCAACGTAGTCAATCAGACACCGGCCAAGACGCCGCCCGATCGCGGGTGGCATAGCATCACCTGCGGCTGGACGCTGACGCCGAGCCGCGCCACCTCCTGCTCGCGCCTGCGGGCCCAGCTCCGTCTCCCCTTCTCCGCGCCGTGCACCGCGCCGGGCTCCCGCCTGGGCCCCTCCGCCGTCTCGAACCCCTTCAGCTCCTCCATCGCCGTCATCATCGTCCAGCACCTGCCCCCCCTCAACCTCAGGTACCCCCTGCACCTCGCGGTCGCGGTCTCGAACCTTATGAACCCCTCGAGGCAGGCCCCATCGGTGGCGTCGCCATCCGTCTGCCAGCTCTTGGGCCTGGCCTCGCCGATCGTGGCCGTCAGCATGGCGGAGATCGCATCCTTGCCCTCAAGGGTGATGACGTTCCAGGTGATGGCCACGAGGTCGCGCCAGTAGCACTCGGAGTCGAAGAGCGCCAGCGCGGCGGGCACGTCGCGCCGGTCCAGCGCGTCGCCGAAGGAGGACAGCCAGGAGTTGAGGCGCGAGGTGGGGGTGGCGTCGGAGGCCGGGGTGGGCCCCGAAGGGGGGGTGTCTGGAACGCGGGATGCAGTCATTTATTTGAAAGGAATGAAAACACAACATACGTGGCATGTTTTGTTGTCGGAGCGCCGTTGGCATCGGTGGATCTCGCTCTACAGTTCCCTGTGAACGCCAGAGTGACGCCAAAAAGGAGGGCGACACACACGGTAGGCGAATAGTGGAGAGAACTGTTTGTTTGATAAAACGCTGTCGGCGCCGTCAGATCTAATTCTAGAGTTTCTGCGGGTGTTGCGGCTGGGCCGTGCGCGACGCGGACACGTTCGCTTTGCTGTGGAGAGGTGACACAGACGTCGGGAGACCGCGCTTCTGCAGTTTGGAATTTTGGGGTCACCGGGGTGAGGAGATCTTTCTCTGCGGAGAAGGATGGCCAGAATGCGCCTGACCGTGGCGTGCGCGGTGCCGGACAGCTTCGCCCACCTGGCATGGAGGCGAGGGTAAAGGATCACACAGACGGTCGCGGCGCCGTCAGATATCGGACAGCCGCCGCGTATAGTCTCGAGGCAAAGAGGCGCGGCGAGAGTCCTCAGGCACGCATGGGTCCACTGCCCGCAACTTGACCCGCTGATTCCTAGATTGCGGACCGTCAACATCACGGTCACCACCCGGATCGACGCTTCGGCCGCCACGCTATGTGCACCTTGCGAGGCTACCGGGCATTCCAACGGGAAATTTTCGCACGGCATCCCGCCGAAAACCGTCTTTGTGGTGACGGCGATCCTGACGTGTGCCGAGACGGGAACGTCCTTTCCGCCCGTTCAAGATCACCCGTATGCCCCGCGGCTTGGGAGCAGCCGGACAACAGCGACATCTCCGACACCCAACGACGCGCTCCGCAACGTGCCTGCGCTGCCGTTCTCCGCGGTCGCCATGTTGCACCGAGAGGCAGCCGCGCTCCCAGTGGTTCGATCCTGATGGACTTGGGAATATCGCGCAGCCAGCGAGGCACAAACCCGTGGGCGGTGGGTGGCAACGGGGTGTGATAGCACTCAAGTTGCCAGACCGCCTCGACAGTTGCCCCGCAACGAGAAGGGATGTGTGACGAAGTCCCTGGCTCGTGGCAACCCCGCAGCCATCAAATGCTGGCGAAGCATGCCTGTGTGTGTGTGTGTGAGGAACAAAAGGTCCATGTTGCTGACAGGACTGGCGGTGGTATGCGCCGACGCCAAACACGCTGAACCGCAGTGCGAGGGTCGGGCTGGATCCACGAGGGGCCAGCACATGGGGCCAGCACATGCGGGCGATGGTCTCCGACGCGCAGACCGACGTAGCCAGCGGACGCTTGCGCGTGTCAGTACATATTTCCTGGGTGCAGCCAGCTTGGATGCAATTTGCGCATCCCGACGGGATTCCCGCACGGGTCAAGGCAGCCAATTTGGATGCGCACAGGGCCTCCACCTCTGTCCCGCTCTGACGGGTGGCGCTCTCAGCGCACATATTTCCTGACGCCGCTGCTTGGACTGCTTCTCACCTTCCAGACTACCGGGTCGCAAGTGGCAGCACACAGAGCACGACAGCCTGAAATAATCTAACGCCCACAGACATTTGCTGAAACCTGCAGGTTGCTGCCAGCTGGCGGCAAGGATACTGATCTGGTGGCTGTATTGACGAAAAGAAGGTTGATTCAAGACATGTTATTTACAACAGTTGCACTGCATGGGTAGCAGTTTCGGATACGCTGCACAGCGATGGGCCGAAATGGAGCAAGGCTTTCTAGGTGCATTCGAGTAGAGGGGAGGCTTTTGGCAGCTCACCACCGCGAGCGCCAGCATAGGACCGGTGCCATGATTCAAAATGTCCACAGTTCTGTGCACGGGCCGCAGCGAGAGGCTCGACCAGCGTTGTTTGTTTTCGCCCGATTGATGATTTGGGCCCGTCTTTCGCACAGAGCACCGGATAGACAAGCCAGAAGCTTCCTGAGGGCCTCAAGGGCGGACACTCGGTCTGGCCAAATGGCTTGAACTTCCCTTGACCGTTAAATGCACCAGCAACAAATCCACCATATTGGCTATAATTTGGGCACAAGGGATTTGTCTTAGAAACCTTTCTCCCAAGTTAAGAAGTCGGAATTGAGTCTTGCTGGATGTCTACGAACCGTGCGGCTCTACGTGGCTTGCAGACAACTCCAACACTGGGAATCTGTGCTGTGCGCCATTGGCAAACCACACGCGCCGTTGCAAACAATGGCATTGCAAGCTTGCACTGCACCCAGTGCGGCATCGCTGCCGTGCACCATATAGTGCCCAATGCACACGGCAGCACAGTGGTCAGACGCGGACCCTACATTTTCTGACAAAAGCAGACAACTACGAACTACCTGAGCGACACGTACACAGCACCGCAGCCCTGAGAAAAATCCCATCTCTTGCGACGTCACAGAGGGGGCATCGCATACCCCTTGCGACGTCGCAGGGAGGGGATGGAAGTACGGTGGGGCGTCAGCAGCGCAGGCTGGATTTATTGCAAGGGGGTATGCGGGGGTCGTCGAGGCCGTCGGCAGCGCTCAGGTTTGTTATGTACGTCTATGGCACCATTTTTGCGTTCGTTTAGGTTTATATGCATAAAAACGCGTGAATAGAGAAGCGGCTGTAGCTTCGGCCATATATATATTGAAGGCATTTTTATGGCTCGCCGACACACCCAGGTTACATGATGATGATCCAAACAATGATCAGTCCTCCATCCCTTTGAGCGCCGTCAGCATAACGCCCACGTCGCCCTCGTCAAGAGCCGAGACGCCGTCGAGCAAAAGGTCGTTTTATGCACACGCCAGCGCGTCTAGCCGCCACTCGCCGCACTCCCTCAGCCTGCATGCACTATCTTTAAGTACAAAGGGTCCAGTTTTATGCATTTTTACACATCATCATGCGTAAAACGTAAAAATTATCTTTACACGATATAGCCAGATGCATGAGTTCTACACTGTAAATAATGAGCCTGGCGGTGCTTCGAAACATTGGTATTCCAGGAAAGCTTCTGAGGACCTTGTATGTAATGCAAAATGTATGTCAGTGATAATGTGAGTTTTGATCGCTTCCCACATATGTGCCGCCATGAACTTTTTACAGACTTGTGTCCTTGCCCTTGCTATTCTTGTAATTACATATATTACAAATAGCAAAACGGAGAGTACATATGTCTGAGCTCTTCTGAATGATTCATATGTGCGTCAAAATTTGCTGCAAGGGTCTGAATTCTACCCACGTACCTGTCAATTGGGGATGAGGAACTTGTAGTTGGGGTATTTTCTAGCAGTTTTAGTAGAACACAATCGATTCTCTCATTAAACCTAATACTGTAAACAAAGCCACGGCAAACATCCTTGTTGTGAATTGGATCACCGAAATCAGAATAGAAAGATTGGAGCTAGAGGCGCTCTGCGTCATTTATGCAGGAGAGGAAGCTGCAGCCAGAATTTCGCAACACTGTTGTTAGCAGTCACCATTGTCCTTCAGCACTGTATCAATATCAAATCAAGAATGGGCACTACCAGGCCCTAGAATACCCTGCGTGGGGTGGGGAAGAGGCGGGGGCAGCGTAGCATCCTTTCTTCAGAGGAAAGAAATGTTCATCCTGACATCCGTGTCGCCATTTGGTTGAGTATTGGATATGATGGCATGACAACAATAGATGCTGTACTGGAGCTGTCAAGAAACGCAATTTCTGGAATGGTGCAACTGATTCCCCAAAGGCGGTCCAAATCCATACACAATGTAACGATTGGGAAGTTGTTGAACTTTGGCAGGTCCGCGGACCATGGGTAATAGACCTGGCTAAGATAGCAGAAAAACTCCAGGTTATCAATGCGAAAAGTACATGTGAGGCAAGTATGTACAATAAAAAAATACATATTGCTCATGCAACCATGCTCTCTGGAGTAGTGCACATGTGCACACACACAAGTTTGCAGCAATTCGTGTGCCAAATTGCAAGGAGCTTGCAAGGTTGGCACCCTAAACCCCAAAGCACCCACCCACAACTACTTTCGTACGAGTAAGAGAGTGTGCCAAAGCTGCGCTCCCAGCCGCCCACCCCAAGGACGTCAACGCACCTTCGTCAACCACCTGAAGTGAAAGGTCACACCAATTGACCCATTGGGTCGATCGCCACAAACAGAATTTGACCTTTCCATGCGCCCCCACCTCATCCACACCACCACCACCCAAAGCCACTCGCTTCCAATTGGCGGCCAAGGAGGCGCCTCAAAGTCCTGCAGCGAGGCTGCCAAGCCTCATTGAAGTGAACGATCACGGCGATCGCCTGCAGCAAGGCTGCCAAGCCTCTTTGCAGTGAACGACCACGGCGATCGAACCGTTGGGTCAATCACCGCGGATGCAATTTTCAAATTTGAACATGCCCCTGCTTGCCGACCCCCCACCCCCACCCCCCCCACCCCTTCCCCAACCTACAACCACGCCACGCATTCCACTCTGTGGCCAAGAGGCACTCCAGAGCGGCTGCTCAGCTTGCTCAAGATGAACATCACAACAAGCTACCAGTTGCGTCAATCTCTATCAATAAATTTGTTCGAATTGGTTCCCTCCCAACCCCTACATCCCAGCCCAATCCCCCACCCCCGGATGGGACTCGAGCCAGAGCCATGGGCGATGGCAATACCACCGCCAACCACTCGCCCAATCACCTCATGGTTCACACAGGCTGCTGAACCTCCCCCCCCCTCCCCAGTCCGTGGTCAAGGATATGCACAACACCTGTCCCGAGTCTTTCCACTTATACCTTGTAATGCAAATGCCGTAAATGACCGTGCGAGCAATGCAGAAAATGGACATACATGCACTGCGCATGGCACCAAAGGTGTCCCAGACTCCCCGTTCCCCCCATTATCCATGCCCAAGCCCAGCCCAACTGGAGAAGAATACCCGGGGGAAGCTGGTGGGAGGCTGGTTGGCACCCATGCCATGCCACGCCCGTGCTCTACATGCCAGTGCAAGAAGCCCCGGGATGGGGGATGGGCGTGAGTACACAATCAGCACCCATGCCTCCCGCTGCACTACACACGCACTATGTGAGGCGCAAGGAAGTCTAGGGAGGGGCATGAGTGGGCGGTTGGCGCCCATTCCGTGCGCTGCATGAGGCAGAAGGAAGTCCGGGGAGGGGTGTGAGTGGGTGGTTGGCCCCCATGCCTCATGGTGGCACCATGCACTGCATGGTGCCAAGAAGCCCGGGGAGGGGGCGGTGTGTGCGCAGCGGGCTGTCGGCAGCCGGCGGTCAACCAAAATTGCGAATTTGTTCTAGAAAGCTCCGCTCACTTTTCTCGGTTGCAACAATAGATTTTAATACATAATGAAATGCGGAATGGCCCCTGAAGGCAGCGTGATTTCACTGGTAGGATCAGGTCTGAATGGGCTACAAAAGGCTTGGTTAAATGCATATATTTAATTATTTTCTTTTCACCCATTTGATGGAGGATTTTGTGGCCGATGGAATGAAAAAAATGAGGGAGAAAAGCCACCACATTTTGCTAAGCAGATGAAATGATTAGAAACGCTACTCTAGTGTGCAAAGCAATGGGACATTTGTGCATGAAATAGTATAAAGAACAATGCAAAGAAAGAGTATCTTTCCTTACACTGTACTCATGTCTCAAACATGAAGGGATAGGTCAACACAATGAAATGGATATGACGAAGAGCTGGATATCTGATAACACAATAGTGCATTGGCCCATTGGGACGCTCTGCCCACACCTTGGCTCAACATCACCTCCCATGTCCCATGACCCTCCAGGTCTCCTTGCTCCATAAGGTGGTTCAATGAGGCATGTGCATGGGCAACCAATGGCAGCAGCAAGGGCGATAGAGGGTGAAGGGCTGTGGGTTAGAATGAGAGTCAATCATGCCGGGGAGGATGAGGATTTCACGTTGGTTGAGACCCCGGATGCCACATTCGGTTATGCCGAACTGAAGGTTAGGCTCTCTAAAATAGAGCGAGGAATTGCAGCTTTGGAGGACAAGTTGGACGCTGTCCTCAAGCTGCTTTTGGTGCTTTAGACAGGAGTGGGGTCAGGATGTGTGACCCCACGACCCAAGCGTGGTCAGTGTGTGAGGCATTTGGGGGTGCTGGTAGGATGGAGGGCCCTAACGATGGGCCGAGCTAGCAAAATGATGGGGAAGAGGCTGGCCTAGGTGGCAAACCAAGCAAAAGGGCGGTTGGGCAGCTGGTGGGTAAGACGGGAATGGATGGCACCTCAGTGGATGCGGTGGTGGGGTGGGTTCCGTCCGACTCATGAATGGAAGCACGGCAAATAGCCTCAAAGTTTCTCTGTGGATTGGTTATAGCCACACCAGTGCTCGGGAGGCTGGAGGCGAGTCTCACAAAGCTCACGAGCAGCCTGCATGTAGTTTGGAGCGCCAAATAGGAAGGCTTGTTTGACAAGAGTGGGCCAGATGCCCACATGTACTGGGACTTGAGGATAGGAAGGGGGCCCCGTAATCTGATTATACTGGAACATTTTAGGCGATCGGTGGCTAGATTTGTAGAGGGAGTGTACACTACAATAAGGGCAAAAGGGGGGTTTATTTAATAAATGCTGGCTGCTTTGCTTTAGGGAACATGATGCACTAGACAATTTAAAATTTCTGAGAGAGCACAGTAGTGATGAGTGAAAAAGGGGGCTGATTGTAAGAGAATGTAATACATTGAATATACGACATTGATTGAATGTGTACATCTTTATTTTTTAATAGTCTTTTCTGGTTTCTTGTGAGTGTTGTAATGTTCTTACATACATAGAAGTTGCATAAGCAATTTTGAAGGTTTGGCGAGTCCTGAAAACGTAATGTTGCATGTTGAGATGAGAAAGTCAATGGGTTAGTGTTGGTTGTTATAAAATACAAAATATGATGAGTGGGACCAAAAGAGGACATTGTGTGGGGGAGTGCAAGCCTCTTGAAGATATGTTGTGAGGGCATTGGGTGTGTTGGACTTGTGTAAAGGACAAAGACAATGGGATAAATTGTATTGTAATCAATACTAGTGATATGCAAATTGTAGTGTCAAGTATTGGTTGTAGGAATATATACCGTTGTGTGGTGCAATGTTGTAATGTTATAATGCAAGTGAATGAGAATATGTTTCTAGAGTGACGTGACTTTAAAATATTCTATGTGAGGTAAGGGAGTTTCATTGTTTGGTAATGAAAACATTGGTTTAGCTGTAAGAGGGGAGGTCTTTTATTGTGTGGGCTCTTATTGCCATGTTCTGAGTCGTTGCCTAGTACAGCACGGTGTTGTACCACCCCATGCCATTGTAACCAAGCGGGTGGAATTGCAAGGCACACACCCACAAATCTGCGCGGCGGGTGAGAGATGTGGATTGACTCAAGAAGACAATTACATATAGACAATACAATTGCTATATCAACACCAGATTGTTTAATTGTTCCCTTAGCTCGGTAGGCTCATTTAATCTTCAAGAAAAAACATGAATGCAAATTTTAATAAACTAGGGTACACCAAGAATACCCTGGAGGCAATATACACTACCAAACACCTTAATAATCTAGAATGCCTCAATGTCTCTAAGGACCCAAGAGAAAGTATACCTAACCCACTCCGACATAAAGATCCATGCCCCAACAACCTATTGTGGACCTTGCAAATGCACCATAACATGCAACATCAAGAATTCACAATACACGGCCAAGGTGAGTTTGTGAAGTGTTTGGGTAATAGGGAAGTAAGATAAACATATGCACGCGTTTCTGGGCACGGCCATGAGGGATGTGGCGCGTGGGCCCATGCGCCATGGTTTTGTCGGCGCCCCCGGATCCCTCGATCGCCCGGTGGTCCATGCATGCTCGGTGCGGACACCTCCGCCTTGCGGGAAAGTGCCAAGCGTATCCGGGGTACTGGCACGACTCTGACCGGATAATATCACACGGTCGAGGAAATGGCGCACGTAATGTGGTGGGCAACTCTGGAAAGCAAGCCGATAAACTCCGCTGAAATGTACTATATGAATCAGACCAGTCGCAGTTAAGAATAAATCGTCTCAATCGCGGCATCCAGCGCACCCCATAACCCACTTTATTATCCGATACAACCGTAACCCGTCCTACCCGCATCTAGTCCCTTAAGTACTGAAAGTTTGGGAGGCCATATCTCCCTCAAATCTTAATGGATTTGGACGTCTCAAGAGGCTAGGAGTATCTAGAGCTTTTAAATAAATTAAAAGGTCGATTATACTAATGAGCTAAATTGAAGACAAACTGGTCAATTACACTCGCCCCCATGTATTTCCATAACAAGATGGGTGAAGGTTAGCAGCTTGTGAATACATTAGATTCAAGTGTTGTTTCGGTGGCTGGCATTGTAATGAGTTGTTGAGCAATTTGAGTTCTATTTTGATGCTTGTGTGAAGTGGAATCATCCATTTGGACCTAGGACTCATGTGCCCTATCAAAAGGAAATATGGTGATTTTACTTGCGGGTAGGCTAAAAATAATATTTCTGAAGCTAGACTTAGTCCAAAAGTGCAAATACCCTAAAATCAGATTATTTAAAAGCTCTTGATGCTAGTAGCTTTTTGCAACGTCCGATTCCGTGTAGAAATGGTTGAGTTATGGCCATTTGAAATTTTAGCACTTTAACATGGGATCTGGACCTGTAGGTCAAAGCATTGGGGATGAATGAGGGATTGATTTAAGTGAATGGTGGCCGGGGACATGTGCTCATAATATATTACAATACATTATCTACTTTTGTATGTTATCCTGTTTTGATGTGGCCATGAGGGACCCACAATCGGGCCTCGCACGCATACAGGTCTTGAAACAAGTGCATGCAGGTCACCCTTGTAATCGTTCTGGCCCATTGTTGGTCTTCCTGCGAACCAACAAGCCACCGCATGGCTGCACCACCACCTGCCGTATACAACAAGCTCCCGGGGACGATCCCCGTCGAGCATTGGGCCCACCACTCGACCGAGAAGGCGAGCACCCCGAGATTGCCCACACAATTGGGTGGAGAGGCCAACCCACGTCAGGGGCCGTGCTGCAGGGTGTGGCGACCCCATAAATGCTCTGGAAACCAGCGGCTGCTGACGGGCCACATGTGCACCTTTGTATGTAAGGCGAGCCAAGGCACCCTCAACTGGAACATCCCGTTGGCACGAACTTCCACAGTATCGAAAGCACCTGATAATGAAAATTAGGGTGCTGGCAATTTTCACAAACTAACTGCCTACAACCAAGTTATATTGAAGCATGGGTAGCCAGGCTTTGAAAGTGAGGCACAGAAATTTTCCACAAACCACCTGTCTCAGAACGCAAAGCATTGGTACCCAGCCCCAAAGTGGGCGAAGCATGAGCTTGAAGCATGCACCAGGCAGCGCTTGAACCTATTTCAACGTCTCCACGGTTAGGTAGATATGCAGTGAAAGATTGTTATATCCTCCACAGTCATCCAATGAGGGGATTCTACACAGTTCAACAGGCATTCCATCAGGGACGTCATGGATCATGTCATTCCATGAACGATGTGCAAATGGTACAGCAATTCGATGCACGCCATCCATCACGACGAAGGCGGAGGCCGCACCAGCCGGAAGTGAGCGAGGAATTCCTTGTTTTTGGAGCCGGCTCCCTTACAGCCACAATCAAAGCAGTCGTCAGCCCATAGCACACTGGCGTGAAAGATCACTAGATCCAGTAAATTCACTGGATTGGTATTAGGGCTTTGCCAATCGTTTCAAAACTGCCTATGTATGCTGATATTATTCAAAGAATCGCGGACTGGCTGTGCACCGTCGCAACAGGGTCAGGCCAGGCCATAATTCCCAAAAGCCGCTGGATTTCGAAAGCGGTTGTTCACAACTTTCCAGCAACGTTCACAACTTAAATCACACGTGACAATTGCAAATGCTGAACGTAAATTCGGCCATTTTCCACGCAGGAAGCACGTGGGTAAGAAGCCCCACAACCCTGGGTATCGAATAGGATATGGGCCCCATATCCTGGACATGGACGCTCTAACACAGGGTATGACGCCGATATTCAGGTGACGGCCATATACTGGACATGTGTGTCCAGGACATGCAAATATTTTCGGTGTACCTACAGTCAACTGAACCAAGGCCTGTTGTCATGTGTTTACTCTATCTTCATTACAATTTGCAACATCAGCAGGTGCAGTGGCGCTGCAGTGCCGTGTTGTGACACATACCACCAAAAGAACATCGACAGAGTGCCTACCAATATCGGTGAATCCATGCTCCCGCAGCAGTCGAAGCCCATGCTTGCAATGCCTGTGCACCGCCACGGCAATCACCACTCAGAACGACCTCAGGCACATGTGCTGGGGCTGTTTGGGGTGACATGCTGCTTGCCAAAAGCGCTCATCGCGAAGAAGCACAGACATGCCTACATTCTCTGTGGTTTCATTCGTGGTTCAATAACAACAAATTGCCGAACCTCGTGTGATAGCAAAGAACTAGATCGCGACGGCAATGATTCGTGCGATATCTGGCGTGTTTCCGGTGCCATGTACAGCTGGAAAACGATGCGAGAGACCGCTTGGCGCGTGTGCCATTTCTTGAGCATTTCGGGAGCACGAGTAACGGCACAGCTTCCCAGTTCCCAAAGGTGGGAGGTTCTAGCCAGACCTGAGGCGATTTTTTCGACGACTTCTTCATGCACTCGTTGGTCTTGGACCAGCCCCCCTTTGCCCACGTGCTCCCTGCCAGCCTCGAACTGCGGCTTGATCAAGACCACAAGGTCGCCGTTCACCTCCATGCATTCCTGCACTACAGGGATCACCTGACAGGGGGCATGCAATAAGAAAGCACTCAATGACATGCAATATTTACGCATCATGGCGTACACAGGGTAAGCAATTATGCATAACGGAATGTTTTGTGATGTCATGATGTGGCGACTATGTCGTTGGCTGGAAAGCACATGCCAAACTCGTACTGTTGCAAGATAAGTATACTCCGTTTCTCCACTGTAGGCGCATCATATGCATAGATCGGAGCCCACCGTTTGAAAATTGGGGACATTTAGGCCACTGCCATGCCAGACCTTTTATGCCTCTTTCTACGTCTCTATCTACCTTCCGTTTTGTGCGAGTCTGGAATGGATGCAGTCACAAACTTGGATCTTCACATAGTGTCATGGTATAAATGGGCCAGAAATGACACTCCAGATCACACACTTGGTCCTGTTCTAACACATATTTGCTGCACAAACACAGCATATAGGACTCCGCAAGAATGTTCCATTGGCATCCTGCACAAGATCCACAGCACATGTTATGCAGATAATCTGTTTGATGCACCATGCTCAGACAATACCGGAGCTCTGATGTACAATCCTCAGCTACACGAAACTGCGTAACCCTGGCTCAACATTTTGCCAAGCATTTAATGCTAGTGATACTGGAATGCACCACTACAGGGGCCACCTGCCTTCAGCACACAACATTGGCAGTGTTGTGAGGATTGGCTTCGAGCTTGTGAGGACATGCTTGGGGCCCTGTTGGTGCTTGATGGTGATGTAGTAACATCGTTCAAAGTAAATACTTCAATCCCAACAGCAACAACAAGTCTTAACATGCGTCGCTATACTAGACAAAGCACTGTGATTTGCCTGAGGTCAAACTTCTCTTCTTTGAGATTGTGTACATTTTCATGGACACAATTTCAGGCAGCAAATCGCCCTGCACATTCTATCAAGGCAGCACAATGCTTGCATAACTTCTGTCATGATGGAAGCAGCATCTGGACTCATTGCTGTGAAGCAACATTTTGTGACAACAACACACAAAGGACGACAGCAGCAGCAGCAGCAGCAGCAACAAACCCCACCTTCAGAACAGAGATGAACGACAAATCTAGAGTCACCAAGCTGGCAGGCGGGTCGATCAAGTCTGTGTCAAGGTGCAGCAAATTCGTCCGCTCGAGCAGCACGACCCTTGGATCCTGCCGCAACTTGTAGGCAACGTCCCCATAGCCCACATCAATGCCATACACCTACAGAACACATTACCAAAGCCACGTGTATCATTGTGCCAACTGGACCTCTTTGACCTGCATTCATCACAAGCATTGGAGCATGAAACACCAGCGGTTGTATAACAGCTGGGGGCTGTCGGCAACTGTTCACATTTGCTGCGTGCTCCCAATATGTTTCTTATCCTGTGCACCACAGCTCGGCCACATGAGACTTGTGGATTCTGGTGATTGGCGTTGCGGCTGAAGTTGTTGATCACTTCAAACAAGTGTATCCACACCAGAAACTGCTTTGTCTCCAGCCTGTGCTGGATCTCCAAATAGATCCACACGCAAAAATTTCATACCCTAAAAGAAACTGATAGTGGCAATTTCAGGGAACAACGAGTTCAGCCCAGGTAGCTATAGGTTGTGCACCACAGTTGAAACGTGCAACATGACAGGTCAACAACATCGTTAGCAAATTAAATTTATTGAACACTACTTCTAGTCAACGTAAAAGTCTATGAATGGGAATCTATGCAAGAAATTCTAGGCAATCATGGCAATGTACTTATTTTGGTGGTCAGTTGGACAGCCAGTCACACACTCAATTAAGGGTTGCTGCAGTCAAGCCTCCCATCATTAAAGTGCAACCTGCTTGTGCTCCTTGAAGAAAACATCTGAGCATCCATAACAGTTCTTAAGGTCACCTTCGAAGCTCCTTGTTGCAGCAAGCAATCTGTGAAGCCACCCGTTGATATGCCAGCATCCATTGCAACCTGACCAGCCACTTTGATGTTAAACCGTTGGAGGGCAGCTTCAAGCTTCAAGCCACCTCGTGAGACGTACTTCTTCTCAATGGCTTTCAATTCGACTGGTAGCAAAAAGAACATGTGCACGGTCATTCCTGCCCTTGTAGTTGTTCACCTCAGCAAACAATCCTTCCACAAGCACCAAGAACTTTCATTGCACTGGCAATTATCTGTTGCCAGATGCCCGGCCACAGGCACTGACAGCATGCAATGCACTTAGCGGCTGGCATTCACAACATTTTCCAATGCTTCGGCTTGGACTGACAGCGTTGGCCACCTCTGATGCAATAAGCAGTTGGGACTCGGCACACGCCACATAGCGTCTGCTGGAATTACTGCCACCCCACATCGTGCTGCAAGGAAAAGCAGATACTGAGCTGCCAAATGCGGCAGTGGCTCAACAGTGTTCCACTTGTTCAAGTGTTCATGGAATGCTGTGACACACAACAGGCATGTACCAGACATGGACGTGCCCTGGACAGCACTCAGTCAATAACTACCTTTTGAACTCCTGAGCACCTGCTGCCCTGCTTTGTCCACTGGTGTGCCATCCACCACCACCTTCCCCTGAGCGATCCATGACCTCACGGCCCTCTCGGAATGCTCCGGAAACTTTGCGAAGCACAATTCATCAAGACGAACTCGCCTTCGGCCAGCCTGAGATGACAGCCTCAGCTCAACAGAACCCATATACCTTTGTGTGACCGCTCTTTCAGAACTCCATTGGCAATCTCAATTGGATTATTTCCACATCACAACAATGGCAGGGATGCATCCCTGGACAGACACCCTTGGGCCATTGGGGATAGGAAACAACAGTTGGTTGCCATTGATCAGTGTGTTGGGCTGCCTGTTGCCATTATCTTAGATATTACTCCACAACGAACATCTGCACAAGCCCATACTGCAGAGATCTGCTCCTGCCAAATGGCACCATGTTGGGATCTACCATACATCATTGCTGGTAGGTACTACTTTCCGCTCAGGACTTCTGTCCAAGTACAAACATCTCCAAATGCAAACCAGATTTGGACCACAAATTTACTGTGCGTGATCTGTTTTCAAATCCGCATGCATTCACATGTATCCACATTTCTAATATAACAACCTTCTAACAAGAACCGCCTGCATTCATTGAAATGACTGTGCAATGTTGACAAGCACTTACACAATGAAACAGTTAGCCATCATTTGAAATATCCAAACTCCACATGTTCAAGCTGGCCAAACGGCAAGTGATATGAGCAAAGGTGAATAGCCCTAAAATGGTTGTGCCTATTCAGACATGTGTTTTACAGAATTCTTGTAGTGTGGCATGACACTGATATCCTACCTTGGGGTCAACACTATGGACACCATCAGTGTGCTGAGCAGGAATGCATGAGCCTGGAAGACAGAGAAAACAACAGACACAGCCAAAGAGATCAAGAAAGGGAATAACAACACCAGAGGATTCCATGACAACAGAGACACAGGGTGTCCTAAGCCTGTGTAAATAGGCAAGCATCCAAACAAATCGAAAGCACTGAAACTGTGCCAGCTCGTGCACCACAGTATTAAGGCGTGCCTGCCTTCGCTTTCAATTTGTAGCAGCTCTGCTGTTTCCAAAACGGGCAAACATAACTTTGGGATTTTGACAATAGCGAGTTGGCAAGAACAGTGCCAAGACCAGTGAACAGTTGCATTGTCATTTTCTGTTTCATTGCGAGGCATCAAAAGTCAGGAAGGATGGCAGCATTTCTGGGAAGCGATTCATGCAGACTAGCACAGCATCTACACCATGTAGAATAATACACTTGGGCAAAGTGAGATGACATCACGTTGCAGCAACTATGGTCAGGGTAGATCTTATCAATCGCGCCAGTGCACATCATTCCATTGCACGTTCCTGGTGCTGGGATCCTATGAGCAGTGTGAGATTTCTTTGGGAAAAAACTGCAGGGCTTCAGCAGCAAATCCATACATATTTCATGTGCATCATAATGTGCAGTGGTAAAGGTTCGAGAAACCCCTTTCTCTAGCAGTTGTTCAAAAGAGTACCCCAGCCCCAATACCTGTGGATTGTATTCCTGTATTTCACTACTGGCCCTTGTCCCATATTTTCTATGTATTGCTCTGGTTATCACCTACTGATGCCAGCACAAATCCCAGCTGATCGAACGCTTAGACACCCAGACCCAACGCCAGGCCAGCCTGGATTCCACCTGCAGTTATCCATTGCAATCTTTGTTGAGTAGGGGCAACATACATGTGTGTTGGTCTTATCACAGCCGTATCATGCACGACTGAGTTCACGCATGTAAAGATGATCCTAAAATAATGGCTGCTTGGCCAGTTTGTCCATGCAGAAAATACTGAAACAAAACAAATGGACGATGGATTGAACAACCCTGGCCGCACAACTCACAGTATTTGCCCCTCATTCCCTTTGTTTTCAAATGGGTGGGCAATGATGGCCACATGAAGGGGATTGTATCGATGTTGTGAGCATATTCTTTGTTTGCCACCTTTAGACAGAGACAGCATGCTGATTTGCAGTGAAATTCCATGTACTCTGGAAAAACAAACTGCAGAACTCATCTGGTTCAGCAAAGACACTTTCATTAGGCAATGCTTCGCTTTTCGTGGTGCGTGTAAGGATACATTCAATGGCCGCATCTGTAAGTGTTAAATTCGCGCTCTTGGTTCAAATGTGACAAAATGCTAGTCCCATCCTGGGTCAAAGGCGTTGCACGAAGCCAGTAGAAGAGAAGGGAGACACAGTCTCTTCTAGCATTACAGCCCCTGCATCCGTCCCATCTTATGACATGTTTTGTTTTCATCAACACCACTGCGCCTACGATGTGCACTGTGTTTTGCAAATGACCAGTTTGTGCGCCAAGAATCATCGCTTCGTGGATACTGGCTGCAAGCAGCAACGGCGCGCGACAGCTAGCTGCCATTCTTTGACCACCTTGCGCTTCGAATCGTGCCACGTGCGAGGTGCAACGGCGCGCTGGGCTGCTTTTCGACAAACGCTATCAGCGACGCAATCAACGTTGAGAGTTCGAATGACGACTCACCCGCGCGGCCCCGCTCGACGTGGCGCCATCCCTCTGCGCCGCGCCCCCTCCACCCAGGCCACGCCACCGCCGTCGTCTCCCTCACCGCCTTCCAGCCTGCCGGCCTCATGCCCCGCAGCCAAGTCCCCACCACGCAGTGCGCACTGTTGCATCCAATCAGGGCGAGGTCCCGTTCATGACTTGCACCCTTTTCAGTAGTCAGTTTCCAGTGCACTATTCGATTCTCCGGAGACTACCGGCATTCTGCGGTTCGCGTTCTGCATCTGGGGTGATCGACTCGCCTCAGGTACACCATGAGAGATGATCTCACTCCAGGGCCTGGTTTGTGTATCCCACTCGAGAGTCAAACCAGAAAGGGATATTATTTGCATACAACGAACTCTGCAATGTCCACTTGTGGGGATTTGGGAAGCCTCTATGTCGGATTTGGTACGCCCAGCATCAATTTGATGCTAGGGGTGGGGTGGGGGTGGGATCCTCTCTAAGATTACCATCAGAATCGGCATGAAGTCTTCCCTTACTGATGCGACCTGGATACCTGGCATCAGGGTAACTTTCCGTGTACAAGAAAACCTTATTTTTATACCGCCTACCCCTGTACCCAGGTAAATGGGTGCCGGTGCATACACAGATAAATGGGCACCGGTGTGTACCCAAATAACTGGGTACCGGTGCGTACCCAGGTACAGCCTGGCACATACGGTCACCCGGGTAAACTTGATGTATGGTGGCCATATCCTGGGATATGACCATACCATGGTATATGGAAGCCTGCAACATCACAATGTAACGCTGGTTCTTTTAATGTTGAGCAATGTTAAGAGCGTACTGGCGATTGAAAACATGCAAAGCCGACAAAACATAACACCTTGGGCTGGCATTAAGCACGGCCCGATTCCTAGACGAAGTTGTTGCAAAGCAACGTGGCTTGCTTTGCTTGCATGACATGCTTGTAAAGTAATGTGCGCAACATATGCAAGTCACGTTACGAGTAAAGCCAATGAACTTGCAGGCTGTTTGCATTTGCAAGCACCACCGCCCCTATGGGCGTTGTTTCCTTCCGCAACCGCGCAGCCATTCATGGCAAGATCTGTGGCACTGCCGAAGGCCTCACTTGGATGCGCATCTGCGGTCCAATCGGCCTTGCTGTCATAGCTGCCCTTTCCCCGTATGTCGAATTCCCACTATCAAGGTGTTCACCAAATATGGCCTGAATTGGTTTGCATCCGTGCACACCCGCTACGGCTTAGCCCTTCGGAGGTGTGGAAATGGGTTGTGTCTTGCCCTCACCAAAGCACTCTCAGGCCCTTCCTACACTTCATACCCTCCCGACCGCCCTACCCACCCACCTCATTGCGGCTCACGCCACACGCATAGCAGGTGTTGATGGTCTGGCCAGCATCATGCCAAACGTGGTCGCCAGGTTGCTTTGCCTGCACATATGCACCCTGTGTACACGCTGTGTACACATTGGACATGATGCAGAGTGCACCAAAATTAATATAGTCTGTCAATTGATTGCGGAGCAAAGGCGCTGAAAATCAAGGCGCAGAATGGTTGAATATGCTACGGCATCCCAGACATGAGTTTATAATATTAACGCACAATTTCTAGCAAACCCGTATTTGAGTACAACTGTATTGTCATGGATGTCTGGAGTGGCTGCCAGAGTTGTCTTGTAGGCAGATATATTGACAATAGTATTTTAGTATAGCAGAGCGCCACCACGTTTCACACAACAAGCAGCAGCTTCCCACTGACTAATTTTTTGCATCCTTAACACTTAGGTGATTGGTGAAATAGCATCATTGTCTTGAATATATTGCATAAGTCAATTTCCATCAGCTTGCGATCGATTTAGAATCGATTGGAAACTTCCCCAAGGGGCCAGTTTTGATTTCAATGCTTTTTTGTATCTCATAGTAAGGCTGCCACAAGAAGTGATTTCCATCGCCGAAGTCGATATATGAGTGCACATTGCACTGGCCATGATTTTGGAACAACAGGCAGAACTGGGCTCCCGGCTAGAGGCACGTGACTAATGTTGGAGTGGTTACCATCAACATTGGCAAGAATCGTGTTGTGTCAAAAGAGAAGAGAATCTTAATGCCATGCACTGAAGCCAACGTGGCCCTCATTCATGTTCCGCATGGTTGTGAGTTGCTAC
The DNA here is from genome assembly GCA_905146915.1 of Ostreobium quekettii. NCBI lineage: Eukaryota > Viridiplantae > Chlorophyta > Ulvophyceae > Bryopsidales > Ostreobiaceae > Ostreobium > Ostreobium quekettii. Next base: position 28,252 of record CAJHUC010000724.1, on the reverse strand, counting down.
CTGCCAGTGGTGTGTGCATGTTGCATGTTTAATGAAATTTCCAACCTTCTCTTTCCACACAGCACTATTGTCACCAAATTACAACCTCATATCAATAGCAACGACTCACGATTTGTGCACATGCCACTCGTAGCAGATATCCATGGTGCGTTACTCTCGTAGTGCATCGCCACTCTGTCCGATCCTCGCACACACACATTTTAGGCATTCAAAGGCTGTCCACCAAACAAGTGTAAACGTGCGGGCAAATTGCCTTCATGGGATCGAGAGAGCAACAGGTGGTCATGGCAGCCATGATAGAGCCATAGAGCCGCTCTATCCGCTAGTAGCTGCTCCTTCGCTTTGTTGCAGAATTCGTCCATTCTTGGTACACTTTCTCGGCCTTCTTGCACACCATTTTATTGCGCAGACACTCTTCTTTCTCATTCTCGTAATCGAACTTCACGTAATCCTTCACGGTCTTTGCAAAGACCAGGTCGTACTCATAGCATTGGTGGGTGAGGCACTGGGTAGTGTGCACAAGGCACACCATCTCTTCCTTGGTGCAATTCATTTCGCTTGTGCTATTGTTGAAGGAGTGCTTGAGGCAAACATCTCATATTTGTCATAACCTCTGTTGAACTCCACACACAGGTCTATGAGGCACACCTTTTTGTACTGGGAGGAGGGTGAAAATAATTGCTAGTTATCAAATGAATTCACCAAACGTTCGTCTTGTTGAATTCCACACCATAATTGTTGCGGGGCCCTTTTCGATGGCTTCCGCTGGTCCCCTTTGTAGTGCGCGTCCCACTTCATCTGCCTACACCCGGTTGGGCCGATGGCCCCTCCGCCGAATCTGGCGGGCGTAATCGGGGTGCTCGCCCGTTCGTTGCGCGGCCGGCCCTCTTGCGCTCTGGGATCGGGCAGTCCTGCCATTCGAAGACGGCAGGTTGCGAGGCATTTTGCTCCCCAGGCCGTGAGGCCCGTGCGGAGCGAGGCAGTGAGCCAAAACGGGTAACAGAGTGGGTGTTGCGGCCCCGTCGGCAGCCGCTGGTTTCCGGAGTCGTGGGGGTCGCCCTGCCCTGCAGCACAGCCATTGGAGGTTGGCTGGCCTCTCCACCTTGGACGGTGGGCGTAATCGGGGCAGTCGATTGTAGAGTCGCGCGGTGGGCCCAATGCTCGACGGGGATCGATCCCCGGGGCCTGCTATCGGCGAGAGGTGGCGGCGCAGCGCGGTGGTGGTTCGCTGGCTCGCGGGAGACCAGAAAGTGGGCCAAAGATGTTACACGGATTCACAGCATGCGCGCGCACATATCGTATGCGCGATGCCCGATCGCGGGTCCATCGCGGTCACATCAAGACAAGACAAGTCAATGTGCGCGTCCAGGCACCAAGTCACCGTCCACCGTTCACCTACGATCGACCTAATATCCTCTAATTCCAAGCATCTAACACCCGACCCCCTGGCCCCAAGTACTACGACTTCAGGAGGCCATATCTTCGTCAATTCTTAACGGATTTGGGCGTTTAAAAGCTCGTTGGAACCAAGAAGCTCTAAATAACACCCACAAAAGGTCGAATCCCATATTACGTAATTCTCACTCCATAAAACGTCAATAACTGCCTTACCCCAAGCAGCCACGTCACAGCGGGGAGCAATGCACCCCCACGTACGTATTGGTGGTCGGCCACATTCTGGCCTGACCACCCGTCACACAGACACCACACAATGTACATCAGCATGTCACGACTGTATCGCCCGGCATACCCCCATATCGGACCCACTATCGATACATCGCAACTCAGTCTACCCCCACGGTCTGTCCCTTAAGTACAGGGATTTCCCTAAGCCACAAAGTACTCCATACCTGGGGATTTAAACAAGTAAAGAGCCTACGAGTATCTAGAGATCACAAAGAATCCAAATAGTGGGTCTAATCCCACAGATGACTAACCAATCAAGACTAATGGCCATAATCCTCTCGACCCCCATGTGTTTCCACAACAATAATTCCAAAAACGTACTTTCCATCGGACAAGCGCCATTGCACTGTACAGATTCACAATGCGTACACAGGAGCACAGCGACAGGTGCTTGAGTACCCATGACCACATACTTGCAAAGAGGCGAGGCACACCAAGCAGCGCGAACCAGGCGGCACTTGGGTGAGCAGCCGGCACAGGCGATCGACACCATCGGCAGCCTCCGCTGTTTGCGATCCTAATCGTCTCCACCTTTGGTGGAGATCCGTCAACCCCATGGGGCCGTACTTGGGACAAGGTGGTGTGGATAGGGGGGTTGGGAGGCCTGCAAAACGCCTTGCCTAGAACGGGGGAGGTTGGGGCTTGGGGGCACCGGCGATCGTGTGGCTGGCTCGCTGGGTGGGATGGGTGAGTTGAACGAAAATCGAAATTGTGTCTCACACCGATCTTCGCTGCGGGTACCCAAGCATCTCTTGGGTGCGCACAGAGACGATCGGTGCGATCTTCCTTGGGGCAGTTGTCTAGCAACCCAACAGGTAGGGCTAAGCGCCTATGTGCGGGCTACTAGGGGCTGAGCTGGTGGTGTGTGTGTGTTTGGGGGAACGATGTCAGGGATTTGACTGTTGAGATCTGATGGTGTCCATCGACCACACGGGCCGATCGATGCCATCTTACCGTGAAGGGCGTTAGTTTGCTTGGGGTGCCCTGGCCGCCTTCGCGCAACCCCATGGGCGGGAGCGCCCTAGTGGTTTAGGGATCGGTGGGTCAGCAGTCGGGAGCCTGGCACGTTGCCAGCACATTGAGCGATTCTGGTGTTGCCAACAGTCGTAGAAGAAACAACTCCCATTCTGGTCCGCATGCTGCAGACAACATGTCTGCACATGCATGCTCGAGCGAGCATGGTTGTGCGAGCAATGTGTATTTTTTAACTGAGGCAACCTTCCGGGCCAAATGATGAAGGAATTGTTTACTCTAAGTTTCATTGCACGTTGAGTTCATATTGTGAACGGGTCTCGCTGTGTTCCTTCATGATGGAACTGTGTCTGGGTCGTAACATCAAGTCGCCAGGGTAGATATTGTCTGTAAGTGCAGTAACGTAATATGGAATTCCAGTGCCAAAAATGAGCTATGCGAAATTTGAAGTTTTAAAATGATTTGACTCACTGCAGTGAGTTGAAAATGGACTCACTTTGACAGCGAAGAAAAAGATGGTCCTTCAAATACTTCCAAGGGTTGGGCTCGGTGGGTGTGTTAGCATGTGTCAAACACTTTCATATCGTTATGTTATGCCGTGCCCTTTGTACAGAGCAATAGTAAGAGCGTAGTGATGTTGGAAAATCCAGAATTGCAAAAAGATAGTGCCCTGAACGATTGCGCATGGCAACAAACACACACGGCAATGTTTTTTGACCATCCATTGTAGTGTTTGTCGATCTAATCAACAGTCGATAATTGACCCTATCGTTGAGTTGCAACCTATGTAGTGATTGCTCTTCCATTTCGTCACTGCAACATCCATGGATATGCCCCTGGTCTGGTGGGGCTCCTGGGCTTCCAGGACTCGTTCATGCATGTGTTGCCTTCCCAGATAAGGAAAGCCTTTTGGGGGCGGGGTCAAAGACTCATGAAAATTTTCAAGCATGGTTCATGGGTCAAAAGCGATGCCACAAACGCTGAATGTACCAATTACCAATTATTTTCTTACCATAAACAAATGACCTCATTGTAACTTGTTCAAGCAATTATAGTAGCTTGTGAAGCAGTGCGAGGATCCACAGTGAAAATGCTCATATCGTTTCCAGCAGGGTAAGTGATATGAATTGAAAATTCCCAACTAATTTTGCAATTGATGTTCAATATAAGTACCGAAATCAAGCATGCATTTCTCAGCATTCTTAACATAGGATACTAGACCTATGCTTGAAACAATTGTAAACCTATCAAATGCGTGTCAATTTTCCCATTAGTCAGTGCATTTCATCTTGTTTGCGGCAGGTTGTATCCTAAACTGGTTTTCTCCTGGGCGTGTTCATGGCACTGCCACGGACAACGGCACAATGCAGAAGGGTGAACGTGGGCCCAAGCACGTGGCTGGCTGGTGTGGGGCATTCTGGCACAGCGTGGCGTCATGTGGGGCATCGATTGGCAGCTATTGAGTGGGCAGATTCTCCAAGGCGCGGAGATGGATTGACAGGAGCAGCAGGTGAACGGGAGCATCAATTGACAATAGTGGAGCCCACACATCTTGCAAGGCGTGAAGGTGAATCGACGGGAGAGCCAGGCGAACGGGAGCGTCGATTTCCAGCCTTCCGTGATGGCACAGCACGTCACCTCCACCCGCGCGCTTACGTCACCCTCCGGGCCGAATGCGCGGGAAGCCATCGGGGCCACACCGGTGCGTTTCTGGCACCTTTCCCGTCCCACGCATCCCCCTACCCTCCCCACCACACCCACACGCGCAGCCCAGCCGCAGCGCCGGGCGACGCGCCGCCGACGCACTCCCCTCCTTGCCACCATACCCCCGCCGGACCTGCTCAACCGCAGGCGGCTGTACCCTTCTCCCCCTCTCCTCATCTCCACGGCCAGCTGGGCAAATCGATCGGCGCCAAGCCCATCCGCAAATTGTGCGCAGGGATTGCAATCCCGCGCCCGGGTCCCCGCTCGCGCTAGGCGGCCCCGTTTGGCGCCTGGCGCCTAGCGTCATCGATTGTTACCGCCCAGGGCGCCGGCAAGCGGGGAGGGTGGGCGCATCCTGTGGATGTGATGGCCCAGGTGCGGTTGGTGGTGGTTCCCATCTTCCGGCGTCATTGGCTGTTCTACGTGTCGGCGACCGGCGGGGAGGGTGGCGCCCGACCGGGGCTGGCGGCCAAGGAGATACCCAGGGGCTGGGGAGCGGGGTTGTTCCTGGAGGAGAGGATGCAGCGCATAGCGGACAGGATCCACAGCACGGTGGGCACGGGGGGATGGGGCGCCGTGCACGCTGCTGATTGCGTTGCTGGCCGTTGCGCGACCCGCACGTTGCGCTGTGAGGCCTTTGAGCGGGCATTGCAGCCCGGAGGGAGTGACCATGGACGCGAGGGGCCGCGCTGTGGGCGGCCATATTGGTGTCGGCGGGAATCGGCACGTTCGTGGCCGAACGGATTGATGCGAGCTGGGCGGGGGACGCTCGCCAACTGCGCCTCGACGCGCCGCGGGTTTTGAATGGCGGTGGGCGGACGCATCCTGAAGTGCGCATCTTTCTTCGGGCGTGCATCAGCTGAGGCAGCGCGTGGTGAAGATGTGGTCTGATCTCGAGAAGGCCCGCGAGGGCACCATGATGAACCGCATGTACAGGTGAGCGCGAGCGGAGCTGATTGGGTGGTGGTGCGCGGATAGTTCTGGGCCGCCGATGCGGTTGTGGCGCCCAGGGCGGGGCGATGAGCCCGCTTGCCGGCGCCCAAGCGCCAGCCACTCGCTGCGGAATATTCCCGCGTCGCATGATGGCAGGCGGCTGCCCGGGGCGGGCGCTCAATCACGCGAAGGCATGCCGAAGTGAATCTTTCGCATTGCCCCATCGGCTCCGGCTGCGCACGTGTGCGGCGTCGCGAGTGGATTTCGGGAATTCGGACCTTTGGCCATCGCCCTGTGAGAATCTTTGCCCAAGGCTGATCCAGGTATAGATGCCATTGGCCTGACGGGTCGGCCTGGCCTGTGCCGCAGGCTGGCTCAGTCCGTGCTGTCGCGGGAGGACCCGCAGGAGGGCGCCCTGCGGGCGATCCCGCCCGTGGTGAAGGACATGGAAATAATGCACCCGGTGAGGGGACGCCTGGAGATTGGCAAGCCTGATAATGGATAGAATTCGAGCGCTTGGATCTTGCTGGTGCCTGAGCTCCGCTGAAAATATGGCACAGTTATGTTGCCTCGCTGGAAGCTGATCTGCACAGCCAACATTCGCTCCACACTGCAATTTGCAACTGCCAGATTGCAAATGGTTGGGAATGGCCAGCCAATGGTGCTCTCCTGCCCAGTAGGCATTTCCACATAAGTGATGTATTGGACAAGCCGACGCGTCCCCTGTTCAGGCCGGTCTTTCCGTCAGGGTCTATCAGAAGCACTAGTGCTTGTGTTGAATTGCTAGCAACACATTGATCTGTATTGATCTGTAAGTCATCCAGGCAGCGAGGCTATTTCAGGAGCATGTGCCAGATATATAGCGACCCAAGCTGTGCGCAGATGCTTCGTATTACTGTTGAATCCAGTTATCAGAAGGGCTTGACAGCCAACCCCCTGCAGGTATAGTGACAGGCAAAGAACGGCCAACACCGCCCAGTGTTGCTGTATTTTCTAATTGGAGCGGCGACAAAGATGACTGCTCTCCCACTGAGTTGTGTGCTCTCTCTGCTAATGCAGTTCCTTGTTGCAGGCCAGCGTGCCCGAGGCCCTGGTCAGGAGGCGCCTCATGTTGATGGCAAGGGAGAGGCTTTATGTCCACCAGAGGGGAATGGTGCGTCAAAGTTACCACAACTGCGGTGGCGTTGCTTGACAGCAGTCATGTCATGGTTCCCAAGCAGCGATGGCCATTAGACCAAACCATTTGTTGCATGTGCACATGGGTGCCCTTAACTTTGGCTGGTTATGCCAGAGTGAAACAGGATGCAATGGAGGCTGGCGCCGCAGCAATCTGTTGGCTTACAGAAAATCTAGTCGGGCTGTTGCTTTTGGGAAACTTGCAGAGTGGCGTGGTTACATTAAGTTGTTGCATTGTGTTTGACGAACATCGAGGCTACAGTGATACAGCAAACACCTGCTGTAGGCTCCTTGGCAACAGCTGTCAACAGAGCAATGGCAGTCAAAAATCAGAAAGCTTGGTCCACAGCGATGGTGGACTGAATGCCATACCCTTGTTGAAGCCCCACTGATTGCCATGGTCTTCTCAGGCAACAGCCATGCTCCCACTTAGATTTCCTACTTGTGCATTTGTGCAATCCAAATGTTTGTTCACTCCTCAACACGTGCTTCTGTGCCAATACCTCAGCTGTGAGAAATCTATAGAAGTGTGCTCTCCATACTATAGTTGCAAAGCTGAGATGTGTATGTGTCGAACTAGGCAGAACAGTTACTCTCTAGAAGACATTTGTGGCATATCAGCGCACGGGTGTCAACAGAGCAATTCAGTCATCCACTTTGAACACCCCCTTGTAGAGTCATTCAACATATGGGCACATCGAGCCCCATTACTGTGTATTTCGAACTGCACCTGGCACTTTGTTACTGGTATTAGAATAGGATGCCCAATTTGACTTTTGTTTGCCACAGTTTGTGTCTAGAGCTGATTGGGTCCATTTTGTTGAATGAACTTCTCTTCAATATTGTTGCCTGAGAAGAATTGTTGCCTGCACACTTGCAAGATGATTGGGCGTTCCATCAGATTTCTTTGTTTGCTTTCTACCTGTCGATCCGCATTGTGATTGGCAGACAAGTCCTGTGTCCAGAAGTGCCAAGCATGACATCCAGGGATTACACAGTTCTTGCACATTGCAGGTGACAACGGGTGCAGAGAGCATCATGCACCATTTGTTCACTGTACCAAGATTCACAGGATCGTGCAGTTCTGTGTCTTTCCAAACAAGCAAATTAATGTGCAAATGCATTTTTGTAATGTGCCTTCATTAGGCAAAACAATGCCCTTGCTCCATGAAGGCATTGGTGGAGTTGACACAGCCACTGTTCTTTGATTCTTGGTTTCCTGTCTATAGCTGACATGCATTCTTGCTTGTTTGTGCTGCCCTCCACAGATTGGCTGGGGTCTGCTGCTGACACCTCTGCTACCAATATTGGTATGGATTGGGCTGGATATGGCATCAACACATATGATGAAGACCCTTTCACTTGCATGTTCTCCTTGGCTTCCACACACCCCATTGGACAGTCCACTTGTGTGTGGTGTTCCAGTCATACCCAATGTCCTCCACACCATCTTGCCAGTGCTGAGAACTGTCTGGAATAGTCTTCCCCAGGAATTGCTTGCCAACTTGATGGTTAGCATCATCTGTTGCTGAAATGAAGACTTGCTGTCGAACGGGGACTGTCGACGACTTGATGATGCAGTACCTGACTTGTGACAGTGTTCCCGCTACCGACAACTAATATGGAGGCAGAGACCTACAGACCTATAGACCATATAGACATGCCCTAAGTCCTAACGCCCAGCCACCCAATCGTGACTCGTTCCTTTATCAGTGGCCGGCAATGGGAGTAGTGTGTGATTGGTTGAGTATTGCCCTCACAGACTTGAGCAACAGCAGTGCTGGTCAGTCAGAACATTGTGCAAGAAATCGTGCTTGCCAACGTGTAGCAGGTGGCGGGTAGTACGTTGTCATGTTCCAGCAAACGTGCACAAATAAGGGCTGATTGTTTCCCTCACTGTTGAAAGCCAATCATGTGCTGGCAGATAACACCGGCACCCAATTTCCCCATCTACTATGCAGTCTACAGATTGTACTCCCATTACAAAGCACGGGGGGGATGTAAGGCCATTTGCTCGGGATTGGACCACCTCAGGGCGCAACAGATCGAGGCCATGAGGTTGAGGCTTCTGGATATGGAGAAGACTGGGCATGTCTTCCCCAACGGCTCATGGGCAGCAAGAGTGCTCAGAGATGATAAAGGGTGAGGGCATGAGGGGGAATGGGATTCCATTTGAGCCTGGTGGCAATTGCTGACAGAGGCGATACAAACAGGCATTCTCAACAAAAGCTGAGGAAGGGATTGTCCCAGTCGTTGACTTGCATGTCCAAGAGCAGTGTTGATTATGTTTCGGTAATTGCAATCGCAGAGTTTGCATACAAGCAGCAATTGCTGAAACCAGCAGCAGTTTCCACCAGATTCTGAACCCTTGACCGCCCTACCAGCGACCAAAGGCAAAAGTTTAACGCAGTTTCAAGCATGCGTGGACCACGTGCGTGAGGTGCAGTTGCTCAGTTTAATGCACAAAGACCTGTATATAGCGATGCAAACAAAGCTCCACAACCTTTGTTGGTATATTGTCTTTGAGTGGAATGCTGTTTGGGGACAAATACTCTCATGGTGAGGTGTTTGTTAGAAGGCGGGTGAGTGGGGACATCGATTTGGTTATCTGCTGTCCTGTAGGTACTTCGACCTGCTTGAAAGGGCCAACACATATCGGCAGGAGAAGCCCCTGGAGTGGGTGCCACGTTTTGTTGCCAGCGCAACACTCGAGGAGATTGTGCAGCCGGCCATGAGGTACTGACAGGCTGGGTGCACCCAATCAGTGCAGTGTGACACTTGACGAGTCGGACTGCTGCAACACAAGGCGTGATTTTGATCTGCCACAGAATGTACAGAATTTCAACTCAGTCCAGCTGCGAAATTCATCCAGTGTGAGTGCCGATTCAGCTCGTCGCTCTGTAGTGCACAGAGTCAGCTTGCAGGCAGGGCTTTGTCAGTTTTGACAGGGGGATTGATTTTTTTTTTCAATTCCAAATCAATAAAATCGTGATTAAGGCTCCAGTTGTCACCCCCATCGTCACAAGAAAGGTTTGGGCAGTCAGTTGTTTGCACTTCTGGGTGGAAGGGTCGACTTAGGTTCCCTGTTTTTGAAGACTGGCAGTGTAAAATTTACATTTTGGGATGTAAGCTTTAGCAGTTGAAACTTGAGGTTAAGAATTCTAATCTAAAATGTAAAACTGCTATTCAAGAATTCGTGATGGTGATGGTGGTGATAAAGACTGGCAAACAGCGCAAAATGTCTTGTTTAGAAAATTGACAAATCAATGGTGGACATCGAGGCAGCAGCTCAGCAGCACAAATTTCCAAAAGTTGAGAAGAAGAAATGACGATCAACCACCCTGTTTGACTGCAGGATGCGCAGGCCGCTGCCCGACGAAGCAGCAATGAAGCTGGGGCAGCAGCTCGAGATCCCAGGCCTGATGGAATATGTGGCCAGGGCGCGGAGGCGAGCAGTGGGGTCGATGTTTCCGACGTCGGTGGAGTAATGTTTGATTTATTCTTCGGGGTGGGGGGCGGGGAGCACGCGGTGGGTGGGGTGGGTGGGGATTTGTTGCGAGATAAAAACTGTGTCCATTGCATTTGTCACCACATGACAAGATGCCTTCCTGGTTGCTAGAGACCTACTGCCTTGACTGCCTTTTACTGGATTCGGGAACACATGACAGAATGCGCCGCCCTTGTGTACTGGAAGCAATATGGGTGGGATTCGGGCCGGCGGACGAAGCAGTTGTGCAAGGAGTTGGGTTGTAAACGTCCATGTTAGCTATTTCCACCTGACCGGTCTCCTGAACCCTCCCGGTCATATTTCCCCCACGACAAGACATTACAACAACGGTGTCCATCACCAACAACTCCACATACCCGAGGTCCCGGTACTTAACAATTTGCCCATTCACTCTCCAGGGCACGGGAGGCACCTCAGGGGCAGAAAATGTGCCCAAATTGGGCGTGGAGGTCGCGGGCGGTGATAGTCATCCACCCGAACAAACGAAAGTCCCACTCCGTGGGCAAACGAAAAACGTCCACGTACGACCACATAGCATCAGACTTCCACCCACCCCAATCCCGAATGCACCGTTCAGCGACCTCCAAAGCGAAGCAGCTGGACGCACCCCTGCTGCGGACGCCGTGGTGCATATAAGGTTCCTGGGCGATGGTCGGGTGGCGGGTCAGCAAGCTCGAAAACCAAGCGACCACCGTCTTGGCGCCGGGGGATGCCTCGCTGGAGAGCCGATAGAAATGGCAGGGGGCTTGGTCCATCTGCGCCCAGGCACGGTCGCGGAAAGCCGTCCAGTGAAGAAGATCGACGACTTGCAGGGCGCCTTGGGATGGATAGGACAGGAAGCGCAATCGCGGGGCCGCATCCTTGTGCAGCTTGGACTTGCGCTCCCGAAATAAGATGATACCGTCCTCCACCCGGATGTCCTCTGCCGAATCGAAATGGCCAGACTATGCCCGATTGAAAAAGAAGTAGTCGATGGATGCCGCGCTCGCTGCCCAAAGGAGAGCCCCGTCCTCCATGGTGAAGCCCACATCGAGGATGCGAATCATCACCTCGATTGGCACTAGTCGGTGATGTTGCAGGGGCCCTGGCACGGCACGGCACCAGGCGCGGGTGAGGACAGGGGTAATTGGGTCAAAAGCTGAAAAACCAAGGTGCCTGAACATGTGGTGCACCATGGAAATGGCTGCAAGATATTGCGGGAAGGAACAAACGCCCATCTTGCCTTCCTCCCGGAGGAACCGAACGTAGCAGTAGATGGTGGCGCGGCAGGCGGGCAGTGGCGCCAAGGTATGCACCTCAACAAAGGATTGGAATCGAAGAAACTTCGCCTGCATTGTCTGCCGAGTGGCCTCCGTGTAGGAGGCGAGGAATTGCTGCGCCAACCAGCTGCGATCGTTGGCCAGCAGACCGTCGATCTCGGTGCCATAGAGAGGATGGTCCTTGGACTGGGTCCAAGGGGAACGGGTCCGATGGAGGCTCACTGGCGGGGGAAGCCAGAGCTTCCAATTCACTCAGAGCGTCGCCCGAAGGAGGCGCCTCGCCCCCTCCAATCGCATCCGCAGAGCCACATGGAAGGCTCACAAATTCCATCGCGGCAGAGGAAGGGAGGTCGGGCGGCTTGGATCCCCAGGGAGAAAGAGGTCGGGTTGGCGGGGAACGAAGATCTCCTCCCATGCCATCGCCCGGAGCTTGGGAAACCAAACTGCGCTCGGCCAGTCCGGCGCCAGCACCACCGCGTCCAACAGCGGACTCGAGGCAAGGAAGGCGACAATCGAAAGCCTGTGCTGTCCTGGGGGAAATGTGCATGGAAGGACGGAAATCTTCAGTAGTTTGGGTGTGAAAGGCTGCAACCGGGTTGGCTTCCCCTGGCAGTCTTGTGCAGTACTGTGGATTATCACAGATCTGTGATCGCGATTCTAGAACCGCTTGTGCAGCTGCCCATGTAACCGCGTGTGACTGCATGGTGCTCTCAACAGAGCTGTGTATAGCACCGTATACCCACGTCACACCGTATGAAAACTGTGCTTCGCCGACACTGACCAGACACGGTGCTCTGGTGAAACTTGGCACGTACCATGGCCAAGACACGTCTGTGCTTTTATCGGACATGGGCGGACTCAGCAGAGGGTACACGCTTGGAAAACCGCGTCTCTGCAAGTTTTTCCTGCATTCAAATCCAGGTGTGCGGCGTGATGCATGCATTGCTCTCCAGATTTCTGATGGCGTCACATCATGGAATGGGCGGTGTGGAGCTGCTCCACACGGCGGTTGAATACCATGCCAAGAGCATCGCTCCATTGCCAGCAGTGAGCGTGGTAGCGCCGCCATGGTCAAAACCTGGCATTGGCCCGATCGTGTGTCCCCCATGGGGGACGCCAGTGGCCACTGGCGGGGGATACACCGGGACGGCAAACACATTCAGACCTTTGTATGGCAAAACAAGCAAAATACCCAACGGCCGTGTGTACAAATATTCGCGTACATTTTATGGTGCACCCGGGCGCTGTCTACATAGCTGTGCACAGACGGCACCTGGTTGCGCACATCTGTCCACATTTGCATGGGCAATAATACCTGTGACTGCGCAGTCACAGGTGTGCTGGAAAAGGACCCCATTGTGCTTTACGTTCTGCGCGGGTATTTTTTAATTCCAATGTATTACATGTTGTAATACATTGGAATTGAAAAATACCTGTGAAGGGGAATAAAATTTTGCGCACAAAGGCAGCAAGCCTGATCATGGTGTTGTAATCATCATCAACAATTTTCAGAGCTTGCGTTCCACCTGCAAGCAAAATCGATTTGAGTTCCCATGAAATAGACAGTACTTTGGATGCAATACTAACCGATGTTTTGTCATGGACCATCGCGACTCGTACCAGAAACTAGCGGGCTTTGGGCACTCGTGCTTCACCGACGCAAGGTGCTGGTACCGTTGGTGTTGACCTTATAATACATCGGCGGTGGTTTCTTGAACGAATAGAGTAATGAATGAAGTAAGAACTATCTCGGTTCATGAATACGTAATTTCGCCTCACGCATCAAGAACAGGTGCATTTCTTGACGCGTTTATTGAATTCTGTTTCCGCTTCTTTGTGCAATTGTGTTGGTCTAACACCTCAAGCATCTCGTCCTCCTGGCCAGAGCACTGCCCCTGTCCACGGCCATCGGCATGGTGCAAGCCGTCGGAGCAATTTTCGGTCTGAAAAAATCAGAACCTGGTGTTCACTGCCAGGATTAAAGCATTACGGAGTGCAGCAACGGGTGTAAAATCATCCAGAAATTCATCAAATGGTTCCCCTGAAAGGACGCTCAAAGGATTCGCCCAAAGGGCGCTCGTGGGCGCCCCATCCGGTGGCCGGGGACTGTCGCGGCGTGCCACAGACGGCGGAAGTTGCTGCGGCGCTGGCGTCGCCAGTGCTGATGCCGACGCGGGTGCAAATGCCTCCTTGGCGCGTGCGGCGCTGGTGACCATTTTCACGCAATCCTCTGTGGCTCGAATCGGTTGTAGAAGCGGTCCTTCTGCCCGGAGATGTGAAACGCCGGCGAGCCTGCAGCGATTACGTTCCAAGGCATTCAGCGTACATCGCTCTGCCATTATGCGGATTATGCATGCTTTATGCATATCATGTCATTATACATATTTTCATGACAATGAAACATGTAAACTGAATTGTCCTCTGCTTTTGTGGTCACCACAGCGACACCACCGACCGAACATGCTCACCAACACGTGCACCGATGGACTGGTATTCGGTAAAATGGCATTCTGTCGAGGTCGGCATTCTTTCATTTTGACTTGCCTCCCTCACTGTTGATTATACTTGCTTGCATTTGCATCTGTTCATTTTATGATATTCACTGTGTTCTCAAGCATGAAGGTCCTCCCTTCGCCAATTTTAGGGTGATTGGGCGATGCCAATCCACGATGACGCATTCTGTGGCGATGCATCAGCTACCGCTGGGTCACCATTCCATAGCTACAGATAGCTATATTTTATAATATTCAGCTATGTATGATATGTAATTCCAGGTCCTGTGGATATTACGCGCACCGACGTGTGCCAAGACGTGTTTGACGTCGTAGATGGGTCCAGGGGAGTGCACAGCGTAGTTGGAGTGCAGGGCGTGCTCCTGGCTCACGAAGGGGGCACCTGAAAATCCGACAACACGCTTGGCAGCACGAATCTTGCACATCTTTCGGCCCGCCAGCGGACGTACTTGCCGGCAGTAGGGAGCCTTTTGCTCAATCAAAGAGGGCACTTTAAAGTAGTAGCAATGTGGGTGAAAATGGCATGTATTGCATATCTGCACGTGCAATCATCCTCGTCAATTCGGCTGTTGCATCGCCCTCCAGCAAAACAATTAGGCAATCTATAACTTGTTGCAGTGCGAATATCCTATTGTCTGGTGTTGCCAAGCCATGAATAACCAATCGCATGTGCCCGTTGACTAATTGGGAAGTGGAAATGGCACGGAAACTGACCAATTGGGGCTGCGCAACGTGGCGCGAGTCAGGCTCTGCCGGTGCTTCTGATCACCGGCCCCACTTCATTCCCCCGAGACGAAAATTTCCCATACACAACGCACGCCCTCAAATTGAAACAGGGCACTCTTTTCAGCATCGTTGGAACGGCACAAATATCTTCGCAAATGCTGCGATACCATTTCATTAGTTGATGAAGTGGCATCACAGCATCTAGGAAGACATTGGCGTTAGTTCAAACGAGAATATGTAAGCCCGTCGCTGCGGCAGTCGAAGCACCAAACAGATTAAATCAATTTTACCATTTATTTAATCTGTGCAAATTAGCCTTGGGCTGCCGAAATCCCAGCAGATTTCCTCGTTGCATTATTATTGACCCTGCTTGATCTCCTATTATAAGCTAGGAACGCGACTGGAGCGTCCCGGGAATGAATTTTGTTGAGTCTGACTCAGCGTTCTTGTGAAAGAATCGACCCCCGTGGCATGGGGGTTACGTGTGTGGGGCTCACCGAATCGGGTGTTGTTGGCACACGCCACCGGGGTTGACCGGTAGCTGCGCTAGAGGGCGGCCGACGGGAGGCGCGCGGCTATCGGTGCCGCGGCTGCGGCGCGCCGTGCGCGCTTGCGCTCGAGACGGACGTTTCCCGGCCCGATTCCGCGTCGTCGCAGCGGCAATATTGCCATTAATAGAGACCATCGCCGGCGCCGATCGTCGCAACGGCGATGGCCCGCGCTTATTCGCGCGGTTCGGCGCTGCCGTTCCCGCGAGGGCTCCAGTCGGGCCGCGGAGCGACTCCAGAGACTTCCAGCGCTCTGGTGTGGCAGGCATCGGCCCAGCGGCACCGGATCCGGACGCAATCAGCGCGGCCCTCAATGCCAAGCGTTCGGGGCCCCCGGGCCCTGAAGTAAAGTTTCGGAAAGCGGAGAGCGGGTGTGCGGCTCCCACCCGGGTCGGGGTGTGTGTGCTTGAGCGCGAGCACGGGGTGGGGAATGGACCTCCGCCATCGCGATCACAGCGCGCGCTGTGTGCCAATCACGGGCCGTTGGTGTCGAATGCGCTTTTGGGTCGATTGAGGGCAATGCGGCTGCGGCGATGGCTTGCGAATCACGCCCGTGGCGATGGCACGCGATGGCAATGGTGGTGCCGGCGGAGGCCTCGCCAAACCCAGCGCCGTCTCTCGAGGTGCGGATTTGTGCGTTGCGATAGTGGGACGCGATCCCTCGTCGTCGCGCTGGCAATGCGGCCATCACCGATGATCGCAGTGGCGAAGCCTCGGGTCCCAAAACTCAACAGTCGAAGTTGCAGCCCCACGCGAGGACTCCCTCCGGGGCGGGGAGCTGCTCCCTTTTCCTGAACGCTCTCCGCCGTGACAGTCATTGGCACGGCAATGGCGGCACACGAGGCAATCACCGCCCACCTCAAGGCGAGGCGTTGAGGCCCCTAGGCCCAGGAGTGAGTTGGTGAGTTTATTGCGGAGATCAGTGGCGTGGGTCCCGCCCAAGCCGATGGGCGTGCTTGAGCACGAGCACGGGGTGGGGTGAATACATTGTTTGGAGCACACTGTACCTGATTTTAGCACCACGTGGTATGCAATGTGGCTGTGACCGGTGGTGATGATTCAGCACTCCGGTGACTGCACCTCTCACAAGTTCTGAATTTAAACCATTTATTCACGATCTTTGTGATGTCATCGACGACATCCACTCGGCACGCAATGAAGAATAGCAGGTCCAAAACGCTGGGCCTCAGCCAATTCGGTACCCGTCTGCCATAATCGCCTTTTCTTTGGCTTTGCTAATACTGTGTGTTTACTCCATTTCCAACAGAACAGCGGTTGAATTCACTTGCGCGTATTTGTGATCACCAAGCATGGAAAGTGCCAGCGAATGACCTGGGAAGTTGAGCTCCGGCTCGAAGTATCTGGAAGCCCTCCCGAACGGCATGTTGGGGTTGCTGGACCACAGCCTGCGCCCTTTCTTATCCACGGCTCGTAGCGCCGCCGTGTCGTAAATCGGTCCCGGAGAGGGGGACTTGAAGTGGTGCAGATTGTCGTCCCACAGGGTGCGGCAGCGGGGGCGGAAGGTGTACCGCTTTGGGCCAGGACGAGCGGCTCTGCGTGTCACAAGGAGTCATTCATCAGCAATTGAAAAATTGAGTTCTTTAGCGATCCTGATGAGGTGATTTTGTCATTTATTTTCATGGAGTTTGCGGTGCATTTGGCAAGCGTTTTGACGCCATGTGAGGGTTGCCAGGAGCTTGATGCCGTCTCACTTTGTGAGTTCAGTACATTACATGACCAGTGTGTTATACTTCGCGTTGCCTTTGCAGATGCATTGATTCTTCCCTTATTTCTTTATGTTCTGTTTGTTCTCTATTTTTTGTCCATCTTGCACCCGAGATAGACTACCCAAAGGGCACGGCAGTGGGGACGATGGGAGCATCCCTTTGGCTTGGGTCGGGTAAATCTATGGTGACCTAGGATCCGCATCAAAAGGAAATGAGAGATAGGCAAGAAAAGCAACAAAAACACGGATAAGGATAAACATTTTGTATTCATTTCAACACGTCTTGAACTTCATTGCACGAACTTTCCCATTTGAAAGCACTCTAAACAGTGGGTTATATACAAATTTTTGTCAGTCATTGTCGTTAGCCACGTCTTGTTGCCAGTAATTGATTTTCCTTTGATAATCAGCCGTCAGTGTAAGACTTGATTCCTGCACTGCCCGCTCCCGAGAGCAAGCAATCAGTAGTGCGACATCATTTGCACACATCACTTCTTATCATATTAAGAACAGCCTGGGGTTCTTCTTGAAGAAGGAGAGCCTCTCACTACCTCAGATATCAAGTGATTTGTGCATCATTGTACAGCCTGGTGGCATATCGGTAATTGGCCCATATTCATGCATGGTGATGAATGCATGATATCCAATTACAGTGTCGCCAACCGGTTACACCCACATCGCCCTTCAGCTTCATCGTGTCTCTGAGTTCTAATGCACAGCAACTTACAAATTGCAGCATTTTAACATCGCAAGCAAAAACTGTAGTTTAAGGTGTCCCGTATCGTGTCTCATAATTGCACGGCGGTTTCTGTCACTACTTATCAGTGCATACGAATTTTCCACTTGTGCAGTAGTCTGCCCACAAGGGCTGTTTAAAATCTCCCAGTACTCTGATTCCATCTAATGGTAATGCGTCATCAGTTTTCACCATTCTTCATGGCCTCTATGGAAAGAATTTATCAGATCTCGATCCGATCCACGCTGAGACACATGCGATCTTTTGTGTTGCACGCAGCTCCCAGCGCAGCGCGTCAGTCGCGCAATAACTATTGGATGCCTCGAAGCACAAAACTGAAACCAAAATATGACTTGCAACCTTTTGGTAAGAGCGTCCAAGAACGGATTGAGGAATCTGATGCAACATGTGCAGGCGTGTCCCTAAAGCCAAGCGCATTGTGCAAATATGCAATTAGCGGCACTGAAATATTCGGAGCATGTCTTCAACATGCAGCAATTAAATCGTGTGCACACACCCTGTCCACACTAATCTGAGCTTCCAAAAGTATTCACCCAAAAAAGTCGATGTTGTAAATTAAAGCAGCCCTGCATACTTGCGGAAATGTTATTGGCTTGATAAATCACCTCAGGTTTGGGTAGTACAGAGGACCTGGCGAGAATATGGTTATGTTCTCGCGCAGCTGATCGTCGTACCACAGAAGAGCCTTCTTCAAGCCGTCCTCAGGCCTGCAGCACCAATCCAATCCTTGCATCAATACATTGTTACAGCACTGGGCTGGTTGCACATTAGCTTGCAAAATTCATCTTGTCATCGATATGTTTCTTGTGCGATGTCGTTAATGCGCACACAACATTTTCTGTGCACACGAAGCAACAATTCGAGTCAAATGGACCAGGGATGCACATGGTCATTGAGCCGTGTTAGCAAACATCCGGAGGGCATTGTGCACTCTACAGCTGCAAACTCAACATGCATTGACATTGCTGAGCGCCTGTCCACCTGAGACAGATGTTTATCGGAAACCCTGGACACATTGTTCAAATTAAGGATGACAATAATTACCTTTTTGATGATAATGCCAATGGTTACAATTGAAAAGTCGATACCTCATGAATTGCCAGCAGTGATGCACTGCAAAAGTGTTTGCCATAAGAGCATCGCGAAGGCCGGCGCTGGAGGCCCACCTGTTCCACGAGGCCCTTCCGATCGTCGGCCCCTCGCTCTGATTGCTCATTCCGTACTTGTTCCCTTTGACGTCCGCCGCCGAGTCATACTGCGTGGGACCCGGGTTCCAAAACGGACTGCAACAGGCAACGGAATGCCACTCGGTCTCACCGCCTCAGCATGACAGATAGACATCCGGGCTCGCCCGTTTTGGAAAATCTCCTATTTGGGAAGTGCCACGTGGGGTGGGGGTGGGGGGGGGGGCTGGCATCCACAGTAGTTTTGGCAGCCAAACCGAATGTGCTGTCTGTCAGCTCATTGGAAATACAAACAGTGTCCTCAAGAAGCTCGATCGTTCCCGACTTTTAATAAATTTGGCGTGTCATAGGTCAGAGACGTGTTCTTTTGTTTGGAGCATTTATCACCAATGCCGCCCAATGGGGGATCTCCCCATTGCGCCAACGACGCCGATGCACCGGACAAACTGATACCCCGCATCTCGCATCGATTCGCCACGTCTTCGGAACCCTCCCCCGCCCCCGCCCCTCCAGTATGACATTTTCAACATGAAGTGGAAATTAAAAATGCGGAGACATTTAAAACGCCGAGAAATCTAACATGCCTGACGGTGGGGAATTTCTGGCCACCTGTTGGTCGCCTGCCCCTCAGCCAGCGAGAATCGGCTCCCTATCATGTCCCTGCTGAACGACAGCCGCGGCGCCGCCCTCATCTTCGATGTCCTGGTCCCTTGAGGCACGTAGATGGGTCCTGGGGAGTGGACGCTGGCGAGGTGGGCCGCAAGGAACGAGCGGTTCGACCCGCCGAAGGAGTAGCAGCTGCCGGTCCACGCGCCTCGACAGTCCACCTGGCGGGAGGGGCTACACGTGCGAACCAGGTCGCGGCACGGCGAATCATTCCAGTGTTGGAGTCATTAACGCCATGAAGACCTTAATACCATCGAGCTATTCATTGATCCCTTGAATGTTTAAGTGGTTTTGCATGCGCACGTTTTTAAATTGAGGTTCCTGCGTGGGCCACAGCGCTCCTTGCACGCACCATTATTGGTACAATAATAATAACCAATAACGACTTGCAAGTCTTCCCAATTGGGAAGGAGCATGCATGCAGGTCTGCGCGAATTGGGAAGCGTCCCTCGGTGTGCGCGGTGCGGGCACCAGCTGGGGAATTATGTTTTTGTTTTTGTTTTCGTTTTCGTTTTCGTGTTCGTGTTCGCGTTCGTGTTCATGTTCGTGTTCGAGCTGCATTTTCCTTCTTGCGCGCTTTTGAGGAGCTGCAGTATGGAATAGAACTGAACCGGAAGCTGTGGGAAACAAAACTCCATTCCTACTTGCATGTTCCCCTGCTCAAGAAACGTAGAAACAATCTAAGGATGGTTTACATTGTTCAAATGACGTTCAGTAGCATTCAGATTCTAAACGTTATTGAATGTTATCTGGTCAAGTTAATCCATCCTTATTGCGTCATCGCAGAATTCGAATCGTACATATTCCCACTTAAATGCGACACTAAATGGCGCCTTGAAGCTCACAACCTTTGGTGGAAAAATATGGAAAAGGCAAGTAATTTAGAGTACTACTCTTCATAGCGCTTTTACCCAACTAAGGTTCTTAAGATCTTTTGATGGCGTGCGTTGCAATTTTCAAAGCTGAAATATTGATAAGTAAATATTGGTATCTGAAATACTAGTAAAAATTATAGGCGAACCCTAGCGGCGAGTTCTGCCTCACTGCAAAGAACTTTGTTCTAGAAAAATTGGCACAACTTTCCACCTCCTTGTATGATGTATTGGGTACATCTTGGAGTTCATCAAACGTCAGTACAACTCTATAGTTGTGCTAACGCGTGGATCCAAGAGATGCGCTACCTTTGGTGTGTAGGATCCGGGGCCTGGCGTGTACATCTTCCTGCGCCCTAGCTTCCCAATGCTGGGTAGCTCCGCCGCCGAATACCTGGAGTCAACAATGAACTTCCAGACCACGAGCTTTTTCCAAATGGAATCCGTTCAGCAACATTGAGAATTCAACAACATTAGAAATATTATTGAAGTACTCAAATTTTGGTACTTCAGTGGTTCCACAGCTGCGATCAGCAACAGGTGACTAATGATGAACTAACAATGGAATGAATAGTAAATAATAAGCAGCCAATTACTTGGGCAAAAAATGCAGCAGTAAGCCTGCCGACCTGGATACGCAACACACCTCAGCCAAGATTCGCTAGCGAAGTTCTTTCGGGTGCTTTTCACCATCAATGGGCAATGGGCACCACTGGCAAAACCAATGACCTCATCAGTGCAGTGCAGTCAAATGCAATGCACCGCAGTTGTGCGTAATATACTTCAGTTTATTAGGCATTACATACTAGATCTTTAGAGGCAATACACAAGAAGTGCGGATTTTCGCACCAAATAATGACTGGCACAGTAATTCGATTCACTTTACTAGGCAAACACATTAGGTTTTCAGAGGTAATACACCAGAAGTGCGGATTTTCGCAACAAGTAATGACTGGCACAGTAAATCGATTCAGTTTACTAGCCAAACACATTAGGTTTTCAGAGGCAGTACACCAGAAGTGCGGATTTTCGCACCAAATAATGACTGGCACAGTAGTGTACTTCAGTGTACTCGGTAGTACACACTAGGTTTTCAGCGGCGGTACCTCAGAGGTGCGGATTTCCGCCGTTTCTGTTGTTTTCCCCTGTTCACGGCTCTTTGCGGAGAGGATCTCCCCCGGCAATCAGGGGCCTCTGTTGGGGCCGCTGGGCCCAGGGCCCCGCTGCCACCAACAGAGCTTTCATGCGCTCCTTGTGGCGCTGCATCTTCCATCGCTCCACTTTCCACGGCGCCCACCTCGCCACCGACCTCGGGTTGGTGCGGACGGCTGCCTGAGGCGGCGCCTGACGTAGGTTCTACATCTGAGAAGTATGGACAAGGTTACTCCCATTTGGCAACGGCTGGGACAAAGTATTGTGCGAATTAGTGTATCACCGCGCCGATTCTTCTCGTGAGAATTACGTTTTGGTCAAAACGTGTTTGGTGCACCTTGGGAATGCTCGCCGTGTGTTCCGTGTTTCCAACCTGGCATTTTGAGCCCTCAACCCCCAAAGGCAGCGGGGCTAGGAGTTTGAGTTTAACGGGGTGTTTTAATCACTATGGAATGAGTGATAGTACAGGTGAAGCGCAGTGAATTCATTTCATTTTTTGGAAAAAAATAGATGATCGATCATTGTGTGTGTGTGTGTGTGTGGGTGGGTGGGTGGGTGGGGGGATCTCCAACGAAATGCGCCACAATTGATTGTCGGGCGATTATTCATCCAGAGGTACGAATATTGCATTACGACAACAGCTGAACTGCGCTGGTGCGACAGGCACGTCATGAACGAATTAATATATCAAATTTTCGTACTTTCAGAAATTCCCGCTACTCAGATGACTTTTGAGAGTACCCAATCATTGGATTGCCATTGTTTCGGTGCCGGACATCGACAAAATAGAGTTCCTGGGCCCAACACCAATGTGAAATTTCCATCGTTTTGAAAACCAGTTTCTGGCTCTATTCACTTTTTGCACAAGAGAAACGCACATGGAAGATGTACTACACGGGGTTGGGGTGGGGTGAGAGACGCGACAGGAGCAAATCACAGTTTGATGGCATGCTCCCGTGTTCAAAAAATCTGACCTGCGCCAGTCCCGCTTTGTTTCTCACCGAGCTTTCCTGAAGAAACAAGCTCAAGGTAGGCCTGTGGCACACAATCCAACCAGAGCCTTACTTACAAACGCACTATCTGCATTTTTAAAATCGCAATTGGAATGGTATCCCAGCCACTGCAACAAGCCGTCATCTCAGCCTCCCCGCTGACCTTGGTTATCTCACGGGGATCGGCGCCGTGGATGTCGGTGCCGCCCGGCCCCCTCTGCTGAACCCTCTGACCGCCAACTCCCCCGTCGCCTACCGCCGCCTTCGGATGCCGACCGCGCAGCGCGTCGCTCAGAGCAGGGGCACCCTC
The DNA here is from genome assembly GCA_905146915.1 of Ostreobium quekettii. Lineage (NCBI taxonomy): Eukaryota > Viridiplantae > Chlorophyta > Ulvophyceae > Bryopsidales > Ostreobiaceae > Ostreobium > Ostreobium quekettii. The sequence continues at coordinate 5,568 of CAJHUC010000724.1, read as the reverse complement.
GTCTACAGCCATCGGGCTAAGGGGCTCCTGGAGGGGGGGCAGGGCGAAAGGAGGCCGGGCGTCCGCTCCCCCGCGCGTCAACCATTTTGGGCGGTCAAACAGCGGCCGCTGCCATGGTGGCGAGCTCCGCTTTGGCGATGCGGACAATCGCTGCGCAAGTTCATGTACCCCGCAATCGTCATCATCATCATCACAAGAATAATCATCGTTCATTTTACAGAACAAGGTAATGAGGTAGCGGTCAGCTGCCTATTTTGCCAGGGCAAAGCCAGCTGGCGCAGAGCGGCAGCCGAAGCAAATTTTTTTTTGACATCGCAATGCAAGAGCATTTTTAAAAATGCTCTTGCATTGCGATGTCAGAAAAGATCTGATTGGCCTCGACGAATGTGATCGAAGGCATGGCAGTGGAAGAGATGATGCTGAAAAAAAAAGGAAGAGAAGATGCGCTCGCCACGAGTTGGCGATGGAGACAATCGTTGCGCATGTTGGCGTGCCCCGCAATCCACATATCGAGCGCTTCTCGCCGAAGAGATAGGATTCAATTTTTCACCTCGACAGATACACTAGCGGAAAAGGGACCAAACATCATTTTCTGCGAACACGTTTGTGTGAATTTCATTGGTGTTCTGCACGCAGAAAACACGAAAATAACCCAACCCCCTAAACTTCCTACACCTTTGAAAACGTGATATTTGGCCCTTTTCTCCTAGTGATAGCGCCAGTTTCGTCAATTTGAGAATGGAGATGAAGTGTGCTGCATTCAACATCCCCGAAAAAATGGCGGCTATGAGGGAGGGGCACGGAGGGCAAAGTGCTGTGCGCATGCGTTTCGCGCATAGCTTCCCCGCGGAGTGATCCTGCCCATCGTCGAATCACGCTCGAATTGTCTAATTTGCTGATGTTGTTAGTACGGCTTGTGCTGCAACAAAGACCGAGGGAAGAGGGGAGGACGGGGCAGGAAGTCTTAGAAGTCGCTGCAAAACACGTTCAAAGCTTTGGGCGCATCTGCGGTGTTACTGGTATCTATAGTATGCATTGTCTACTTCTGTGGATTTTTCCAAATCATTCATGCCGACATTGGACTGGGAAGTAATTTGTGCAATCAGTCTGTGAGGTGAATACTGTCCATGCTAAAAGCACGCTCCTCCTGGGACTACATAGGCTTATCGCATTCCTGGGTTCAAGCAGGCTTGTTATTTACCCCGTGAAATCTGAATTTATCTGAATTTATTTTCGTTTTACTCGTACAAATATTTTTTTGTTTTCAAATACAGCTCATGACAGTGTACTTAATGCAATACATAGCACTAGCAGAAAAAGGACCGGAAAACGCTTTTGCCAACACGGATAAAACACATTTCATCAAAGATATGCACGCTAAGAACACAAAATTAACCCAAACCCGTAAACTTTGCACACGTTTGAACACGTGTTATTTGGCCCTTTTTTCCTAATGTAGAGATTTAGAGAGTCCGGGGAGTGACAGCCAGGCGTGCTGGAATGGGCGGAAAACGAACTTTTGTTCCACGCCGTCGTTGCCCTTGCTGAGGGCGTGGTGCACGCTGTGTTGCAGGCGCTCGAGGGGGCGGAGGACTGATCATTACACGCGACTTTCATGGTGTAACCTGGGTGTCACAGCGAGCGGTGAAAACATAAATACAGCCTCAAAAATAGCCCCTTTGGCAAATTTATAATTTTATGCATAAAGAGTTAACGTACGCAAATAAACGTAAACGTAAACAAGAAGCCTGGGTTAAACAGTGGCAGGCTTGGTTTTTACGCCGTAAAAACTGATCGTATTTACGTTCTTACGCGTAAAAACAGTTTTTACGTTTTTACGCATAAAAATGCGTAAAAGTACGTAAATACAACGTAAAAACTGCCTGGTGTACATAAGGACAGTACATACAGATTTACAGAGTCCGGAGAGTGGCAGTCAGACGCTTTGAAAGAGGCAGAAGACGAGTTTTTTTATGCGCCATTATCGCCCTTACCAAGGGCGAGGCGGACATTGTGTTGCGGTTGCTGGAGATGGCGGAGGACTGATCATTGTACGCAACTTTTGCCGTGTAATCTACGTGTGCCAGGGAGCCGTAAGAACGTAAAAATGGCCGTAAAAATAGGGCCTTTTGCAAATTTACGTTTTTACGCGTAAAACGTAAAAGTAAAAACGTAAACGTAAACGTAAAAACCAAGCCTGAACAATGGTGATTGATATATCCCCTTCCTGGGTCTTTCACAAATGAAGAAAGGAATATGTGTATTTTCCACATTTACTCGTATATGAGGCGCCATGACTGGGAGATGTCCCAGAGCTGTTTCTGTACATTAGTAGAGAGCGACCGAAAATTGAACACAACGGGTCAAGTATCATTGGGAACCACTCTAATGCCCCAAGAACTGTCTTTTTGCGTCCTACGCAACAATCTTTCGCATCTGATAGCTACGATCACAATTCTCCATTCCGGTGCTCTGTTCTCTCCTCACACGAGGTCTTTTGGTGCTGGTCTTCCCGTGGCTGGGAAGAACGCGGACTGCTGCGCTTCAAAACTCGAGGAGACCTCTGAAGGCTGCAAGTGGCGGCTGAAAATCATGCTGCATTGACACTTGGGGCCGTGACTCGCGGGCAGTCGCCACTCCCTTCCTGCATGTGCGATCTCACCGCCAACATGCGGCGTCTGGGCACTTGTGCATTCGTACAACGGCCCCCAGGGCCGTCGCTTCATTGCGAACATTCCTTTGGAGCTCCGAACTCCAAAGGAATGTTTGTGATGATACGGACCAGGCAACTCTGTCACTTTACGTCATCATGGCTTCGATGACATGGGCACCAACTGAACGGCTGAGCCGACAGATTGCGTAAAAAAATCATAAAATGTGTAAAAAATCATGATGATGATGATGAACCGACAGAAATCTACATGACCGAAAAACGCGAACGACGGAATTGCCACGCAGCAAAATTACTACGGTGGAGGGCGTCCGCTGTCGGCCTTTGGGCGGCTCAATTGCGCAATGAGCCTTTGGGCTGCGGCGACCCCGTGGGTACGGGAGGCATTCACGACGGCCACGCGCGGGGAAGACAGGTCTGTCACTCACGATCCGAACCCATCGTTACAAATGAAGCGAGTGGTATTTATAGTGCGATGGTGTGACAGTTCATGAGTTGCTGTCTCCAGAATGCCCACTCTGGCCACTTTCACGAGCTGGCCGGGTTCGTGTCCCTTTCACACACCGAATTTCTATTCCCGCCGCCCAGACCAACTATGATCCATTACCGACTAGCCCAGCAGCTACCCGCGTGCACTACCCACTCCCACACTCCCTCACTCCCACACTTCCTCAGCTCCTATTCCCGCCGCCATCCCCAACTATGATCCAATCCCAAAGCCGTCCCCGTTCGTTCACTATAGCCAATTCCCCTTAATTGGCTCCCCTATCATACGTACAGCCCCACTCCCCACAGCACTATCGGCGCAAGTCGCGACGTCCCCGGCGCGAGCAAAAATCGATCATCGGCCACTGCCCCCATTCCACTCGATCAGATCATAGACAGATGCTGCCATTCTTTCCATCGCTCAATGGCAAAATGCTCCCCGGCTCTGATGCACCTTCACCTCCGAACCTTCACCTTCTTGGCCGCCTTGTTGGTGGGCGACCGCTGCCCACTCCGTCATCCTTTGGAGCTGCTCCGGATCCAGCTTGACGCTTGATTCCACGCTTTCCGGCCACTGGCGCTCTGGTCTTTGGATCCGCGGTGCACAATTTGACGTGGTGTCCCGCAAAAACCTTCGTGCGTCCTTTTCCCAGCACCTTCACTCCAATCGCTCCTTTGGCGCCTACCCACTTGACGGTGGCAGGTCCAGCCCATCGTGGCGCTAGCTTGTGGGCCCTCTTCTCCACCCAATAAAGCACAGGATCTCCCGGTTGCAGGCTGGTCGTGTCCTTATGCTCCCAAGCACGTGCAACCTCCTGCCGCTGCAACACGTGTTGTTGGCGCAGCTGCTCCAACTTCGCCAATCTCGCAGCATTGTCCCTATCAGTGTTCTCGCCCTCCTCTGGCAGTGATGGCGCTATGTCACACTCAGCCAGCACATTGATTTCCATTGGGCCCCTGGGCAGAACTCCGTACAACAGTTCAGCTGGCAATGCATTGCGTCTCCGCGTGCGGCGCGTGTTGATGGCGAAAAGTGCTCCCACCAATAGATGGTCCCAACAATCTCCTTCACACATCTTTCTTAATCGCACTAATACTTCCTGATTACCCCTTTCGACCCTTCCATGAGATGGGGGGTAGTATGCTGCAGACCAGCTGCGTCGTATCCCCCATTTCTCGCATAAAGTCTGGAATGCACCGCGGAAATGCACTCCGTTATCCGTATGTATCTTTTGCGGGATTCCAAACTTCAAGATGATCTCGTTTACCACGAATTCCACCGTTGCAGCTGCGGTCGCGTTGGGATACGAACTCCCTTCCGTTCAAAATGTCCCATTACATGTGGTGAAAAATGGGGTTCAAACGTGTGTTTCCTGACTTTGACATCCTACCAATATCATATGAGTTGTGCTTTGACAATTCTGCAATATAGTACATATTAGGTTGGCTTGGGATACAAGGGACAAATAAGAGGTTTGGAGGCATTTTGGAGACAGTGCGGTTCCGCGATGGAGGAACCGCAATATGGAGATAGCATCATCGCGGAAGCGCACAAACACTCCAAGGTCCATATCCAGCCTGGGACCGGCTGGTGCGGTTCCGCGATGGCGGAACCGCACAAAAATCTCCAGGGTCCATTTACACCACACGACGCCTGGTATAATACCTGGGAATACCAGTGGTATTCAGGCCTCCTGGACTGACAAGCGGGGGATGGTGAAGGTGGACAAAGTCTGGAAACATACCAGTGATTTGCAGCGCGCGCTATTGGATGGGATGTGTGGGAGGCCTCCACGGGCGACGATTACCATATCTTTGAAACCACCGCACACAACGCCAGAAGTAACAAAAATTTACAAAAATGTTGAAACAACAAAAAGTTACAAAAAATGTTCATACAACAAAAAGTTGCAAAAATGTTCAAACAAAAACATCCTAAAATGACTTGGGGACCAAAGGACCCGTACGCCCGCCGACATCCTATTGTCCCTGTCCACTACCCCACAACCCCTCGGCAACTAATCTCTACGGAAGGTGACCTCATCCGTCACAGTTCGCACCCGCCTAACGACCGCCACGGGCCGCTGGGGGTCGTCCTCGGGGGCCAAAGAGCACCCTTCGAGGCCCCACGACAAATCGAGGGCGGGGTCGTCATGCTGGGGATGGGGCCCGGCAGATGGCACAGGGTCGGGCTGCCCGCTGTGCAAGGGGTCCTCTGTATGGTGGGGGGCGGAAGGGTCGAAAGAGTGGTGGGGGGCAGATGGGGCAAAAGAGTGGTGGGGGACGGAGTGGGCAGCAGGGGCGGAGGGTGTAGAAGAACCAGATGGGCCGGAGGGGCCGAATGAGCCGAAGGGGCCGAAGGGGCCGAAGGGGCCGGAGGGGCCGGATGGGCCGGATGGGCCGGAGGGGCC